>JBBPBP010000003.1:1827547-1869244 GCA_037974735.1 Cicer chorassanicum
TTAACAATTTTTATATATAAAGAATTTATTTTTTATTAAGTATTTTTTTCAGCGATTTTGTGAGCTTTTTGAATTTGAATTTCTTTTTTCCTTTGAGAATTATATATGAATTTACTTAAAAATTAACAATTTTAACTAATGTACACACAAACTTAGTTCACGTATGATTTGTAAATCAAAATGTTTTACATGTTATATAAACTCAATTCTTATAATATATTTGAATTTAGTTCATGTGCTACTTAAAATTCTGAATTTATATGTTGTCCGTAAGTATAATTGAGTTTATATATATACTTAAATTATTTTTTGACGTATGTTAATTTATTATTCTCATACATTAAAAAAATAGTATAATATACGAAGACTTGATAAACAAATTAATATGAAACTAGGGGTATTTTAGATATTATTGTTAAATATTGTGCTTGAGTAGCTAACTAATAAAATATGGGGTACAATTAGAAAGAAAAATAAAGGAGAATCAGTTTTGAAAACAGTATGCTTGAAAATAGAAAACTTTACCCTATACTTCCACATTTGTACTTCACAAATTTTTAAAAATGCTTGAAAATAAAAAACTTTACCCTATACTTCCACATTTGTACTTATACTTCACAAATTTTTAAAAATGTCAAATATACCTTTGATATGGGGTACAGAAGTTTAAAAATATATACTACTGGAAAACTTGTAAAAAGTTTTGCTTACGGGCCCGTTTGATTACCGGATAGGCACAACATAGGATAAGGAACATGATAGATACAGAATAGGATATGAGTAGGATAAAGAGCTATCATGTCATGTGTTTGATGTGCACATGATAACAAACTTGATAAGATTTATTTAATTTTTTTTCAAAATAACATTCATATAATTTTTTATAAATAAATAAAAATGCTAAAAAAATGTAAATAATTTATGAAATAATTTTATATACTTGAGAAAATTGTTATTTCTTTATCCATCACAATTGAAGAATGACTCACTATCATAAAAATTGTGATTTATCTATCTATCACAATTGAATAATGACTCACTATCAATAAAATATAAATAATTTATGAAGTAATTTTATATACTTGAAAAAATTATGATTTCTCTATTTATCACAATTGAATAATGACTTACTATCGTAACATCATCTCAATTGATCAAACTTTCTAAAAAAATTCTCCACTTAATCCCTCTCTATCCATTAGTCGATTTATAATGTTATAATTTTCATAAAATCACTATCATAAAAATTGTTAAACAAAGTCCAATAATCTCTAAAAACATTTGCTCTAACATTAAATATAGCATCACATTATTTTGTTATCGTGAATTCATATTTACCTGTATATAAATGTATCATCAACATTATTATTATTATTATAATCGACACAAAATAAAATCTTAATAAATCATAACACAAAACATGAATGATAAAAGAAAATAATAATTATTTTTTATTAATTTTTTTATATTGTTATAGAATAAAATAAATAAGAAAACAACCAAAAATATGAAAAGAGAAAATCAACTTGCCTACAAATTTCAGAAAACCCGAAAATGTCACGCTACTTGTTTAAACTTTTGGTTGTTGGACTGTCAATTATCTGATCGTATAATAAGTTACTTATTTCTTCGGATATTTTTTTTTGTTTAAATGAAAAAATAAAAATTATTAACAACTATGTCATACCAAATTCAAATTATCTTTTAAGATTACAATATGAATATATTAATTTATATTTTTGATTTATATTAACGTATTACGTTAAACGTATTGTGAGAAAATAATTAATTTGTTATTTGAAATTGTTAGATCAAGTAATTTGTTTCTTCATATTTATAAAATAGATAAATAGTTTTTAAAATGAACTATAACCATTCAATTTAATTCTCACTTCATGCTTATGACAATCAAAATTGATTGAATTGATTTATATCATGACTGAATTTAAAGGTGTGTGTGGGTTTGGATTAGGCTGATTTTGACAAAATCCGACATCTGACCCAGTCGATTATCTTTGAGTTGAGTTAAGTTCTAAACTCATATTTTTTCATTTAACTCGAACTGAACCGAACCGACCCAATCAAGAACGAGTTGAGTTGACGAATTATACATAAATAATAACCTATTTTTTATTTTACGAAAAAATATATTTAATACTTGAATATCTCAAAAACTATAAAATTTCAATCACATCATTCAATTATTTAAAAATGTCATCAACTTCTCACACAAAAAAATAAATCCAACAATCTTCAAATACATAAATAAATTTAACAACAATAAATCAATAAAATATGAAAATCCATCAATTCTAAGTAATGTATAACTTCAAGTACAAACATTTAATAAGTTCCTCAAATATTAATAATAAAAGTGATGAAAAAACAGTTAGCATTGCTACTTAGTCTATCACATTACTTTCATCATTATACATAACTCACAAACCATTTTAGTTTACTAAGTTACCATCATTTTTTAATAGTAGTGCTTCATTTATTTATAGTTATAGTACTTACTATTTTCAAATAAAATACTAAAAAAAGTGTTTAATAGATTTAAATGTAAAATATTTAAACTAAATTCATCATAAGCTTTTGCATGAGCATCATTTTTGCTCATAAATAGTATTTAACTCAAATGAATAGTATTTAACTAAAAAAAATTGTATTTAACAAATGTAAACTAAATTCATTATAAGCATAATCATAAGTTTTCCGTTCATACCTTTATTATGTAAAACTGTAACAAAATATAACATTTAAATAAATAGTATCTAACTCAAAAATTAAGTTGTTGTTTTGAAAGAAACAATTCAAAAATTAAATACGAATTTTATGAGTAGACATATATGAGATTACAATGCCAAAACAAATTAAACGCTAAACTGCGAGAAAAATTCAATAGTTAGCCTAGACACATGAACACCTTGGAAAAACATTCATATAAAAATCATTTATTAATAATATCTTATTATAACTAATTCGTATAAAAATCAATTATGAGCACTTGCGAAACATATGAAGAAGGTGGACGGAGAAAGTGGATGAGCTCATATTTTTTTTTTTTATAAAAATATAACTAGTTACCGAGTTGAGTTGAGTCGGATCTACGAATTCAAATTGTTAAATTCATTACCCAAACAAAATATGAGCGGATTTCAACGGGTTGGGGAAAGTGACTGGGTACGAGTAAAAATCGAGTTAGTTGAGTTGGGTGATCGGGTTAGCGGGTCAACCCTTACCGATGTACACCCTAACTGAATTGATTGATATTTTTTATAATTAATTTATAATTATATAATTTTGAAGGATAAAATTGATGAATCTTTATAATTTTGAGAATTAAAATAACTACAATTTTAATGATGGAAATAACAATTCTAAACATCAAAATGTAACTCCTTCTCTAAAAAAAAAATAGCTCCCATTTTTCGTGAATGTCATAAATTTTTTTATTATGTTTTGGTCGAAATATCTAAGAAAGGTAATAATTTTGTTTTCAATTTACATTGAAAAGTAGTATTTTTTTTTGTTCGTAGACATAATCATAAATAAATTCGAAACAAATAATTGAATTCAACAATATTAATATTTATCAATTAAATTAAATCTTAATCACATTTAAAAATAACTTTATTGACTATCTTAAATTATTTGAATCTATTAGATTATTTTAGTAAAATATTTGACTCAACTTATTTTTAGTTTTGGTTAGGCACAAATCTAAACCACATCATTATAAAAAGGTGAAAATGGAGGGAGTAATCAATCAATGGAAAATTGAAAACCATAGAATTTCCTCAACCATGTCCCAAAAAAAGAAAGAAATAATGGAGAAAGTGAAGCAGTAAAGGAAAAATCATTAAGGAAACGAGCTGCTTTGTCTCAGTCTCTACATTTAGCCAACCAGATACTGACACGTAGACATAACAAACACTAATAATATGCTTCACGCCTTCACATATTCATTAATTATTTATTTATTATACTACGAGTATTACCCATATTTACTTATTTAGAATATAGTATATATAAAAAAATTAAAACCGACCCAAATCTCGATCGCGCTCTTCGCACAATCGCTCTTCGTTTCTTTCAAAATTTCAATTTCACTTCAAATTTCATTTCTATCGATTTTCCTCCCAAAAAGTTTTCAATTCCTCTTTTTTCTCCCACCAAACCTTCCCCAATTTTCATGCTAGCTGTTAATTAGGTTTTTTTTTCTACTTCCGCTTCAAAATTACACTCCTTCGATTTCGCTTCGTTTTTCTTCGATCTTCTACTTAGTCGGTCACTAACAACTTCGTTTCAGCAAGTTTCTGATTACCCGTAAGGTTTCGTTTTTCCAACGGTTTTGAGCTCTTTGATGTTCAGTTGCTTTCGTAGTTGGTGAAATTAGGGTTTGTAGAAGGGGATTTAACGAAGTGATTATGGTTTGTGTATTTTTGGATGCGGATTGAGATTTAAGCGTTGTTTGGTGTTGATTTTGGGAAAGGGAAATTTCTAGGTGTAGTGAACATGTTTTATTCTCAGTTTATTTTGGCAAAGAAAGGTCCACTTGGGACAATATGGATAGCTGCACATTTAGAGAGGAAACTTAGAAAGAATCAGGTGGCGGATACTGACATTGGCGTCTCTGTAGGTCAGTTAATTTGTTTATCTCTTGAATTTTTTTATTTTTTGTTTCATTAAATGCTCGATGAATTTTTGCATTATTAAAGAGGTATTTATTTATGATATTAGTTAATTTATTAAAGCCCTAGTTTCTACAGTGGCGTAATACTTGGTTGCTTCCCAACCCACTTGCCTTGTAGGTCAAATTTGAAATCTTGTGGTTTTATTGTATGTTTGGATTGGTAGTACTAAACATAGTCTTGTGTGCGAAAAATTATGTGTTTTAAGTTTGTCATCAAAACAACGTTTGAGTAGAAGTGGAAAACCAGATTTCATTATAAACTTACTCTTAGTGGAAAAGTTTCTTAACATGAATTAGTTCACTTCATACTTAAATGTTGGCTAAAATCAATTTTGTAAAATCAAGATTATTCTAAATTAAGTTTGACAAATGCCCATCCAGTCATATTCTCTGTCTTATGATAGTTGGTTACTATTTACAAAATTACACATAAGAAAATTATACAACTTTGACCATTTTGATGTGTAAAATCTTGGCCGTTTATTCACAACAGTTAAGAAGGCTACTGGCAGGTTGCGCCAACTTTGGGTTATATAGATATACTGCCTAGATTAGTGCTTGTGCTTAGGGTAATAGCTTCTATGGAATTTGAGAATGGTAAGGAGGGAGTGAACGTTTGGTTAGTGAAGTTTGTCTAGCCATGCAGTCTAAGTGGTTGAAGTATTTTGTGAAGATTTAATGGGCAAGTTTTTTTTGGTTTTTCCTATGACATTTGTTGGTAGAGTTCCCCCCATATCCTCATGGACTTGTGGTGCTTTGCTAATGCTTACACTTGTGGCCAGAATCCTTGTTTATTTGCAGATGAGCCTAGAGGGCTCATCTGTTTGATGTATGTATTCTCTGTTCGAGTTGTACACATGCTTAAAAGGATGGCTTATCTTCTTTTGATGGGACAAAGTACTTAAGGATGTGATATTTTAATCATGTATTTCATAGAGATTCTAAAGTGGGTTATGATGTTACATTCTCTGTGTTGCACAGGGAACAGAAACAGCAGAGGTTTTGAGACAATAATAGGCTGCTCAATAAATTATGCCTCATGAGATTATATATACTCAAAAACATATATATATTTATATAAGGCATAATATAATATAAGTGGCACGAATATTTTGAGAAATTACTAAGGGAGACTTAGCTTAATGACAGAGGAGCGTGAACAATGTTGAAAATTATTGGGATTGTTGTGCTGACGGTTCACTGTCTCAACAAGCCTAGCATGAGGACTGTCTGAAATTTTTATGACTTGAATGTCATTTGGTGATCATCATGATATAGCTATTTGACTTTATTTTTGCTAGATGTTTGGAATAGGAATATAGAATTCTAACATATGTTTTTCTTGCTAACCCTTATTTGAAGTTCTAAATAATTCTTTCTAACCATCAAAGGTTCTGTGGAAGTTAAAATCTCCATGATCCATATTGACTTTCAAATTTTGCTCTTGGGTTTTATGGGTATTTTTAACTTCAAATATCATGAATGTATTAATTTCTGGGAGGATAATGGATATTAGGTTTGTTTTTCTGCTTTTTCTCTGTATTTAATTAATTAACTGTATTTATTTTTTTAAAGAATGACACGATTAATTCAAACAAATTTGTATAACCTTTGTTGATAGTTCAATTCTTGCTATGGATACTCTAAGATATATTATTCTTTATGGAAGTGGGAAACCAATTTCCTGAAGAAATCCTAGCTAAAGTATTTTGAGGTAAGCTACCTGGTTATTCACCTAAAAAGAAGGATACAGCACCTTCACTCAATTGGAGGTTTGGATAATAGATTTTCTTTCTGAAGCTTTGGATTATTTTTATTTTACTATAGATAGACAAATATACCTTTTGAGGTTAGAAGAAAATAGTATGAAGGAATGATAGGAATAGAAAATGATGCAAAATGAGAGCACAAAAGAGAAAGAAGAACAGACAGACAAACAAACATTCTAACAGTAGAGCTTTCCAATCTACTTGCATGTCTGCTGTGGTTACCCCTAAAAGAGACCATGGGCTGTGCACAAAGAGAAGTAAACAAAGAACATTGTGTCCCCCAGCCGATTTATTGGCTGAAAACTTAATATACAAATATTTCCCGTGAGGAAAATGCCCCAAGGAACAGTTTAAATTGCTGACTGCTGAAGACGTTCTCTCCGCAGTCCTAATGAAACCCCTGAAGTTTATTGGACAAAGTAATTCTAAGATTAAGAGGGCATACCTATATGCGGTGAAGTATTAGGGAATAGCTGAAGTTTTGTTACGATCCCTCTAGCAGAGATTGATTACAATGTTGAGGGAATTGATATTCTGTAGTATGTTTTTACATGCATGTGCTACATTTATTATTGTCTAATTTTGACCATGTTTAATTGTCTCAGATAATTCATGTAGTCTCTTTTATGAATGAACAGATTCCATTCTTTTCCCTGAAGTACCGATTGCACTCCGTTTATCCAGTCATCTTCTTCTTGGTGTGGTAAGGATATATTCTAGAAAGGTGAATTACCTTTTTGATGATTGCAGTGAAGCCTTGCTTAAGGTAAAGCAAGCTTTCCGCTCTGCTGCAGTTGATTTGCCACCAGAAGAGTCCACTGCACCTTACCATTCCATCACCTTACCTGAGACTTTCGATCTTGATGATTTTGAACTGCCAGATAATGACATTTTTCAAGGGTCAGTTCCAAAGTACTTGATTATATGACCACTTGTAGCTCGAGCTGTGTTTACTAGCAACATTTTTTACTTCATTGAGATGGTCTTTTTCTAGTTTAATTTATTCTGTTTCATTTGAGAGTTTGTTGGTGATCTCATATGCTCTTATGTTTCAGCTTTTTCCTGGGTATTTTCAAATGATTGATAACAAGAAATTTTGTATTATTAGTGCTATAATTTTGTTTTAAGTTGCAGACCTTGTATTTGCTTGTGTTTTCTTCTTCTTTCAGATTTGGTATATTATATTCTAAATGGTGGTTTCATGTAAGATGGTTCATGTGGAAGAGTTATTGGTTTATTAACGGAAGATTATATTTGTTGTGTGAACTTGCAGTAATTATGTTGATCGCCATGTCAGTTCAAGGGAGCAGATTACACTGCAAGATAATTTGGACAGCGTGGTTTACAAAACTTCACAGTTTGGATTGGATGGTTGATATTCTACTTTACGTCTTTTATCTTTGTACTGGTTGCTTGATTGTGAACTTTAAATATACAATTATGAGATCTGTGCTTCTAAATAATGATGATTGACATGAAACACATCTTGCAGAGCGCTTTGGAGATGGTGATGCTTCTCAAATTGGTTTAGACCTAGATGAGGTAATTAGTATTTGTTTTTCCCCTTGGCACTCTAGGCATAAAGTCGATTGCTATAATGCAGCCGTGATTTTAAGGTCCCAACATATGATTTGGATGTTACAGCTTTGTTGTCTGGTTATGAATAGAAGCATAGATGTATCATTTTGGTGGTACTACATAAGAGTGTTATATACATCTGAAATGTGCTAGCTTTTGATAGGCCTGACATAATTCATGCTTTTCGTTTGCTTATCATTTCCTTCACCACTCGGTTAAATGTTCAATTCAATTTTTTTTTAGAAATGTGTTTTTAGTATATTTTTTAGTATTTATAACTAATATAATTTTTATCATCCCAGAAGATGGTGTAAAGAAGGTAGTTCTTTTTTTCTATTATATTGAATTCTGTTTCATTATCATTATTGCTTTTCTAGATAAGCATTGTGTATTATCTCTATCCTGAATAGATTCTATGATTTGCTGTTGTCAACTATTTTATATCAGTATTGCTACAATGATTGTTGAAGCACTGCCGTGTCTGATTTCAATTGATGGGGCTGTGATATAAAACATCTTGATGTTTATATTACTGGGGAATAATGTACTACGTCAATAAATTTTTTTGATTTTATTTTTGGATATTTGTAATGTGATTTGGTAATTTCAGGTTATGTTAATAGACAAAGAAGTCACTTTGGAGCATGATGACTTCAGTGCTAATCCTCAAATGTCTCATCAAGAAGACGAAAAGAAAGAGGGGGTGAGTGCAAATTCAGATAAAATGCAAGTAGAAGACAGTGGAACGAGATTGATTTGATTTTTTAAATTATGTTGATGTGTATATGATAGAACCCAGAATTTACTGAATGAAAATGGAATTTTATTGAATGGAAGTGATGAGCATCAAGCTCTTCAATGGTGAAATCAGCAAGAAAAAGAAAACAAACCAGAGTTCCAAGAACTCCTACCAGAGCATAATCTGCTCCTAATCCAGAGAGAGACTCTCCTAACTGACTAACAATATATTTCTCAATGAGTTTCTAACTACCCATCCCTCCCTCTTATAACAGAAATTCCCTACAAATCAGGGAGGATTCTAACTGACTGAGTATTCCCTCCCTTTCTAACCGCTGCTAGAAGCTGTAAGTGTGTGAATTGGGCCCAAGAATTGGGTCCTCAAACCCAATGGACCGTGGTGTCCTATCAGTATACTATAGAGAATAATAGACTGCGTAGATACATTTTTCTGACTTTACTTTTGGATATTTGTAATGTAATTTGGTAAAATTCAGGTTATGATAATAGACAAAGATGCCACTTTGGACCATGATGACTTCAGTGCTAATCTTCAAGTATCTCATCAAGAAGATGAAAACAAAGAGGATGTGAGTGGAACTTCAGATAGAATGCAAGTAGAAGACAGTGGAAGCAAGATTGATTTGGTATTTAAAAATATCTGCATGCCTGTCAATATTTGCTTTTACTCCTTGTTTTTTCCTTTCTTTCTTGGAAGAGTGGATTAAGTGAAAGTGATTCTGTTGGCTAGAGATTGTAATTAGTACTAGTGTTAATTATGATTTGTTTGAACAGATTGATGGTTTACCTACCGTTGCTGAGTTCCATGAATATGCTCAAGGTCCATCTACTCCTGGACTACAAGAACCAAACTTGTTCGGTACGCAGGCAGATCAGGTCATTAATGATGCTGATTTTCATAATTCAGCAGATTTATTATCAATGGAGACAACACAAAATGAATCATGTGCTCATCAAACTGAAAACGATGTAAATGGTTGCTCCTTGCAAAATAATGGGAAGCATGTTGATGCAGATTTGCTTCATGAGGCTAGTGACTGTGTTCTGGTGGAAGTGGATACCAAAAGAGAGTTACAAGATAATTTGACATGTACAGTTGTGATGAAGGATCAAGAAAATTTGATACCTAATAATAATTGCTTGGCATCAGCACCCTTGATGGATGACTCCAATAAAGATCACCCGATCACCATGTTACCAGAATGCGCAGATGGAATGATTGATACTTCTGATATACTTGAGAAGGTTGAAGACTTACATGATGGGGTTCTGATGAACTCTGAACCAGTTGTACCTCCTTTGAACGAAACTGTTAATGTTATTTCTGGAGGTAGTGTTAGTATAAATGATATTATTGTGTCTCCTAGTTGTTCTAATGTTACATCTGATCAAGAGAGTCTCTCTTGTAAACTGTTGTCTAACATGGATGGGTCTCGGGCGTCCGAGTTCGATGGTCATTTGAAAGATGATAACACATTATCAAAGCATGAAGTTTTGAATAACAGTGAAATTTCTAAGAATGAGGAGCAACCCTGTGTGGTTGACGAGGCTCATAAATCCAATATTAAAAGTCCTCTAGAATTAACTGGTAGGCCTGAAGTTGTTGATATGGAAGCTCAGGTATATCAGGAGTTGAAGGAAGCAGATGTTTTAAACCATGTATCGCATGAAGCTGAGCATCCCACCGAGTCACACCTTCGGCCTTGCACCTCCCATATGAACCATCCTTCTCTGTCATCTATTGAAGGTATTAAATAATTCATCTTGCATAATTTTACATTTCTTTATTGCATGATATTGAGTTATTGACAGGCATATCACCTTGATATTTTGTTGACTTCTACATGTTGACCTATGGACTTCCTATTATGCTAAATTTTTTCCTATGCATCAATTTTGATTTTATTTTCCTTTTATGTGGGGAGAATTAACTAATTAATTTATAATAACAGTACCCTTTTTTTTTATACATTTGATTCTGCTTTCTTTTAATTAGTTGCTTTTATTTGTATAATCTGCTTGATAGACATTTGAACATGTGAATTCCCTTTTATTGCTAAGAAGTTGATTTTATTTTACAGGTGAAAAATGTCATGAAACTGTTGTTTCAGATCCTGCTTTAGGTTATCATGGTGCTGCAGAGCCGTCTGTATGTGAAGGAAACCTGGATTTGGGGAAATCAGCCATGCAATTTGGGAGTCAGATAATAAACAATAAAGTGGAAAGTATAAACAAATCTGCTGCTTCTGACATACCTGAGCCTGAAAAAATGCGCTCCTTAGCTTATCAACGTGATGGTGAAGTGAATAATATGCTATTGGAGTCTACTCCTGGCAATCAGGGTATATCTGAAGGCCATACTGATGCTGCAGGAGTAAAATCAATATCTGGTAAAAAGCGCAGCTACACAGAGAGTACTTTGACAGTCCAGAGCATGGATTTGGTTGAATCATATGGTGGGGCTCAATCGAAGAGAACTGCTGAGTCCATTCCTGATGATGATGATCTATTATCTTCGATATTAGGTATACATTGGTCCTTTATGCATTGTGCTTTATATTTTAGTTACAGTGTGTAACAAGATTGTGGCTGAAAATTATTTGTTGCTGCTCCAGTTGGTAAAACACCTTCAGGTTTTAAAGTTAAACCAAGTCCAGCAGCCACTGAAATACCATCAACAAAGCGCTTCCGTTCTGCACCACGCACCAGTGCCTTTAAGAGGAAGGTGCTTATGGATGATATGATGGTCTTGCATGGCGAGTATGTTTTTATAATGTTCCATTCACTCATTGTACATATGTCTCCTTTTATTTTATGCTGATTAGACTAGAGTGAAAAACATGGTATTGTTTGTGCCCTGATTTCTAGCATTTCACAGATATATTCTTCTCCATTTTTTTTACCATTTATGGTAATTCGTTCTGGATGAGGTCTCTGGTGGTAGTTGTATTGTACCCATTTTTTTCTTTTTCTTAAACTTTTATACTTAAATATGTTATCAAACTTATCAGTTTTCAGTATATTGCATACCATATTCTTTTTGTCATGAACTAAAAGATTAATAATTTTTCCTTTTTTCAACTGAAGTACAATACGCCAACAGTTGACAAGTACTGAAGACATACGTCGTGTGCGGAGAAAAGCTCCTTGCACTCGCCATGAGATTTTAATGATTCAAAGACAGTTTTTGGAGGATAAAATTTTCCAGGAACCAATATTTACAGGTGAATTGTGTGCTTATATATTGTGCTGTTGACCATTTGGAGCCTCTCCTGTCCCTTCTTAAACAAGTTAAAACCCCTGATATACCACCTGATATAATGTGATTATGCTCATAAGTCACAATTGTAAATGTTTTCATTCTCACTAAAAACATAAAACAATTATAAAAATGTGTTTTGGTGAAAAACAATTGTATTTGGGTTCATTTGTGGAATTTATCTCCAACATACCTAAGTTAATTTTCTAATTTCTTCCAGATTTGTCTGCTGATTTGACTATTCTGCGAAATGAGACATTTGATCTGAGTGGAATCGAGGTTTGTGATTATGGTTTAGATGGCTTTTCCGTGGAAAAAGCAAAAGATCAAGAGTCCTATTCTAAAACAAGTACTGAAATTCATGGAGTGGAAGAGAATAATGAGCCTGTGGCAGTTCAACCCCAAGAAGATGCCGAAGCCCACCTTACTGAATTACCGGTTCTGTCTGAGAGAATGGAAGCGCACAATGAGCCTATGGAAGTCCAACCCCAAGAAGATGCTGAAGCCCACCCTACTGAGATACCTGTTCTGTCTGATAGAGTGGAAGCGTATAATGGGCCTATTGCTGTCCAACCCCGAGAAGATGCTGAAGCCCACCCTACTGAGATACCTGTTCTGTCCGAGTGCCATCATTTTGAAGTTGACTTAGGATCTCATAATATTGACGCTCATGGGAATGCAAATATTATTTCTCAAGTGAAGGAGCTTGACAGTTCTCAAAATGCTGAAATGAACAACGCTGAAGGAAATTACGAGATTTCTGAAGCAGAGAATTGCTCTGTTGTCCCTGGGCATGAATCTTTATCCATAACTGAAGTCTTTGAAAATGAGCTTTATATGCCAAATGATTTTGATGCATCGATGTCTCTGGCAGATAAAACGAATGATCTTGTTGGTTCTATTCATACAAATGTGTCAAACAGTCCCACTTCCCAGAAATTGGATACATATCCTATTTTAGAGGATGAGTTTGTGGAGGATCGTGATAAAAGAGAAGTAGGTGCTATTGAAATTGCAGAGCATGCCGTGGAAATTAAAACACAAGTTGACACAGATGGTTTGGAAGCTAATCATTTATGTGCATCCTTGGCTACTGGCTCTAAGGAAGATAATGAATATACTGACAATCAGGTTTGTTTTAATGGAGACCTAACTATGGAGGAAAATGGAAACAATGTGATAGGAGGCTTAAACGATGATAAAATTGTTTCTTCTGGCTTGGGATACGATGACAAGGATGCTAAGTTTGACGGCATATTTAGCGAAAATATTGAAGTAGATTGTTTACATTCTGTAACACTTGTTGATGTAAAAGAAAATTCTCTGAATGACGGGGAAAACCCAGTCTGTCAAGAAGCTGTATTACAAAGTACAATGTGTCATGATGCCTTATCTAGTCCTTTTGTGGATCAGAATGATGTAAGTTCTCGAATTGACCCTAAAAGGCTAAATGTATCTTTTAATATCATTTATTTGTTGGATTTGTCTCTATTCTTGAAACACATTTAACATATCTGATATACCTAACTAAATATTGAGAGTTTTGTTTGTTTACATTGTACAACATGAACTGAAATTATTAGTAGAAGTGGTCTTCCTGTAGCATTTTTTTCCTCAATAATAATTTCTATTATTCAAAGATGATATGCTGGGCCAGTGTTTTGTGTTTGTTAATCCTTTGTCTGTCTGTTCACTCTGGTTGCTTTGTAACATCTGCTGTAGCTGGATATATATATATATATATATATATATATATATATATATATATATATATATATATACATATACATATACATATAGAAGTACCGTTAACTATAAATGCAATTAGAAGGGTGCATTCATTTTACCTCATGGTCTGGCTTCCAAAATGTAATGCTTAAATTACGAGCATGTACCAAAGCTATATGTATTGTTCCTTCTCTGTTTAATATGTGCCTAATTATGTTTCATGGCTACTTGGTGCAGGAAACCAATATGGTTGGCAATGACACAGGTTTGCTTCTAAATTCCTTTCACTGTTCATTTAAACAAATGCTTAATGTGTTTACATGTTTACAACCTTATGGAAAATTACGGCGGGCTCCAAGGAAAATAAAGCCGGGTTTGATTTATACTTCTAACCTAATATATTCAAAACAAAGACAAGAGAAAATAGAAAAAAGGAAAGTGATGGCCCTTCTTCTACTTTTAGATGGTCAATAGATTCTTAAAAATATTTCCTAGTCCTTTCTGGGTGAAGCTAGAACTCGAGTGATAATAGTGAAACTAAGTTATGGGTAAGTAAAATGACCAATGGACCTTATGCCTTAAGGTCCTTGAGAAACCAAATCTTGATTCAGTTTTTTCTCTCTGTTTGACTTCCTCTCTAAACCCCACCTCTCATGTTTATCCAACCAACCCTCCTCTAACAGAATACCACTGACACTACTATTTCCCCTGCTGCTTGCTACATGTCTAGGTGATGAATATACATATTGTCTTCGACCGCTGCTCTCTTCATGACACGAATCATTAATCCATTTTCATTTTATTTATTGCAACTATGAGGTCCTCCTCTCCTAAGAATGTAGGGACACTGTATTTATATCAGACCATAGAGTATAATATTGTGTAGTTCTTTAACAAGTAACCTTCTATCAATCGCAATCAGTTGCTCTTCATTTTGGGGTCAACATCCTTACATCAACACATTTCCCTCACTACTTTCCTTCCTGTACTCATAACAGTAGTTGGTGTGTGATTCTTATTGTTACTGGACACTGGTTCCACCACATTTTTTTAGTTGGGAAGATACTAACAAATCATTTACATGGCATAACCATAGTCAACAGTTAGTGAAATGGGAGAGTGAAGTTTTTGTTGTTGCTTTAATTTATGTTTCTTTGATTTGTGTTGACTCACTTTCTATTTGTCTATTATCAGGTTTTTTGAATGTTGGTGATGATGAGATACTTGATGATGACGACGATGCTGCTGATGGTCATGGTTTTACACAGGGTGCTGAAGGAACACACTTTGAAAATAGTGGATGGTCTTCTCGAACCAGGTTTGTTTATGTAAAGCTTGACAAAAAAAAATCAAATAGTGTTCTATCTGAATTGCTGAAGCTCTTGTGACTAGTTTTCCTTTTGTGAATACCTAACTAATGCATCTATCCGCAGGGCTGTTGCTAAGTATCTGCAGACGTTGTTTGACAAGGAAGATCTACAAGGAAGGCAGAACCTGCATCTTGACAATATATTAGCTGGTAAAACACGGAAGGAAGCATCAAGGATGTTTTTTGAAACACTGGTATGCTCTTAAGAATTATTTTGGCTAGCATATATACTGTTTAATGAACTTTGGCTTTGATTTAACATGTCCTCGTGCTTGGGATCATAATAACTGAAATATTGTGCCTCTCTTTTTCTCTCAAAATGAATTCTATTGGAGAAATTAGAGAGAGAAACTGTAATAATGGGCTAAGAATAAAGGTGCCCAAACAGAGAAGTGAGGAAAATAAATGGAAGAGAAACTCTAATAATGCAGCAGGGCTATACAATCTCTTTGTAAGTCAGAAATTGAATAACACTAAAATAACTGAGCTGAACTATATTTTCTGTACGTGACATTCATTGGTTACCAATATATTCTATTGTGGAGTCTATTGTAGTTCGCTTAACTTTTATGGAAAGAGATTTTTCTGCTAAACCTACAAGCTTAGATGTGATACTTAATATAATTTGTTTGAATTCCTCAAAGCATTCAGTCTTCTGAATGTCTACTTGATGGTAACTTTTGCTTTGATATAAATATAATTTCGACCATGGTGGCAGGTTCTCAAGACAAGGGATTATGTTCATGTAGAACAGACACAACCCTTTGCCAATATTAACTTACAACCTCGATTGAAGCTTATGAAGTCAGATTTCTGAAACCTCGTCTAGGAGTGGCTGATATAGTGGTAAAAATTTGTGTGGTGATAGTTTGGTTCGAATCTGCTGGGTTGGGATAATCTTTTCAACATCAATCCCCTATTTTAGTTATGGCTAATAATTTTTTGGAGATAGGGTTAGCTGTTTAGTTTTACTTGAATAGCTGGGGAGTTGAAGTAGCTCGTGTATCATTTCATCCTATTGATTATTTTGGGTCTTAATGTATATATCTATGTAAAAATATCATCATTTGTAGCTTACTGGCGCTAATTTGTAATGTGTTTAAACGCATCCCTCCCTCCATGCAAGAATTATGTTTTATCTAGGCATCTAGTTTCTGTTTATGGAAGTGCCGTGTAATTTGTATAGCGGTCGGTGGACAAGGATCGCCATGTCTGTACCTATTGTTATTTGTATAGTTTCTAACTGCTTTTATCCTTTTAAGAGTATGTATACTTTGTCTACTTTAAAGGTATCTAAAGTCTTATTTGCGTTGGCCTCAATTGTTTAGGCATTGTGCTTTTGTCTTTGAAATTCCTATTTGTATGCTCTATCACTTGTACGATAGGGCGTCCAATTACTTTGGTGACAATATACTAGTGATTTTTGGGGGGGTGTATTTTCACTCAGAAGTTAGTGTTCTCCTTATTCACAAAATCATGGAACAATTTACTCCAAAAAAATACAATTATTAATTTCCATTATGATGGCTTAAACTGACTCTTTTACCACCAATTAAAAAGCACTCTTTTTATGAGATATTTGTTTTCAACAGTCATAGCTCATGTAAAAACCAAAGGTCTAATTGTAAAAGAGAATCAATACCAAATTCACACAAAGCAATGCTTAGAGAGAAAAAATTTCTTTTTTTTTTTGTTCCTATTTATTGAACATAGCCTTAATTCGTCTTCGGTGAAAAATTAGTTTGCAAGATTTTATTGCAGCACACTTTTTAATAACATATTCATATCCAACATTTTGCATTTTTATTAGAAGATTTTTTAAAAAAGAATGTATAGGACAGGAATGGGAAAATTACGAGACAGCAAAATTAAAAATCAGAGCAATTTGCTGTGATTTTTTTTTTTTTTTTGCAATCAGAGCAATCTGTTGAAAAAACATTTCGTACCAAATATAATTTTTATTTGCATATAAAAAAAATCACAAGAAACAAAAGATCAAATAGGGAAAACCGACAACCAGTAATCAATATATTGAAAAAAGAGTATTCAAAAAGAAATAGAAAAAAGTAAATGCCACCTCAGAAGGTAGAAGAAAACAAAGAAAATAGGTGTTAGAAACTAACCGTTACATCATCAAACGTGGTATCAGCATCTACTTTTTTCTCAACGGTCATATTTCAGCGACCCAAACAATTGAAACAAAATATGACCGTTTGGCCACTGAACCCAAAAACACACTATATAATACCATCCACCAAATCCAAATCACAACACAACATAAGCTTCAGTTTCCATCACAATCTCTCAGTTTCCATTTTTACATTCAAAATCCAAATGGGTCTCTCAATCAACAATGTGCCAGCCACAGTCACACCAAGACACTACAACGTCCACAAATTCTTCCTCTTTAGCAACTACATCCTTTTAGGTGCAGCTTCCAGCTGCATCTTCCTCACTCTCTCACTCCGCCTCGTCCCTTCACTCTGTGGCTTCTTCTTAATCCTTCTCCACATCTTCACCATAGCAGGTGCTGTTTCAGGCTGTGCTGCTGTTGGTGCTAACCGTTGGTACTCTGCTCACATGGTAGCAACTGTTCTAACTGCTATATTTCAGGGATCTGTTTCTGTTCTTGTTTTCACAAGGACTGGAGATTTTCTTGGTCAGTTGAAATCTTATGTTAGAGAAGAAGATGCTTCTGTGATTCTTAAGCTGTCTGGTGGACTTGCTATTTTGATCTTTTTCTTGGAATGGGTTGTTTTGACACTTGCTTTTTTCTTGAAGTATTATGCTTGTGTTGAAGGTGGAAATAATAATAGGGCTATTGTTTTGGGAAGTGCTAAGGTTCATCAACAGGATGAAGATTTGAAGGACTGGCCGTGGCCTTTTCAGGTTTAAATTTTTCATCATGAATTTGAATGAAGAGTTTGGGTGATAAGGGAAGAAGAAACATCACTACTGTGTGCTGTTGTTTTAATTTGCATTTTTGTGTGTTACAGAATTTCTCTGTTTAGTAGTAGTATTTTTTAATTCATTGGGGAATTACATGTTTTTTCTCCTAATATAGATGTTGCATGTCAAGAGGGTATCCGTTTTGGAATTGGAATGTAATTACTATGTTGGTTTTGAGTGGTTCTTAATCAGATTCAGAATTTCAGTACTAAATTGCCATTTTAATTCTATTTATTTTGTCTTGTGGATTTTATATTACAAACTTTGATAGACGCGCATATAATAGTGATATTGCCATTTAATACTTCGTTTCTGATTGATAATTATAAAAACACTAAAATGAAATTGTAGGTTTTTAAATGATGTCTTGATGAATGCTCAAAAGTATAATTGAAGGAAATTTTTCCTACAAGCTTGAGAATGATATCTTCCCCTACTAGGTTTATATAGATAGTATTGTCAAGATCTCCAAAATAGTGCGCGAGCCTTCTAAAATGATGGAATTCTAAATGTAAAATGCAACTTCTACATACTTTCAGCATCAATCAAACCTTATTACAGATCTTTCGTATAATTAAATGATGATTACGAAACTTGGTAACTAAACAGCTCAATTCACCATTTTTTATATCTTCATCAAATTGTATAAACGAATATTGTCTTTAAAAGCACTTTAGTGTCCAAGTAATTAATTATTGATGACACTGACTGACACTGTTTCCTGTCAAAGAATTACAGTTTCCCCACTCAAAGTGGTTTATATATACCCCACCTTCTTGGAAAAGTTGTTTACAAGGATTTTATATAACATACAGTATCACAACTTGAATCTAGAGAAAATCTCGTTAAGCATGTTTTTTCAAACAGCTGCAGCTTTTAGGGAAAGAAAATCTGAAATTTTGTTGGTATAGAAGTCTGGTTGTATGGAATTGTTTGGACTCTGTAGTGTCGACAATGAGGTGACACCTGAGAGGACAAGAAGAGTTTTGCAGCCACCATTTTGTCCAAACAAAATGTCAGTGTCTAACCTGTCCCCAACCATACATATTTGTGACTTTGTAATGCCAAATCTGTTGTTCAATAAAATTAAAACACAGTCAAAGGATATTTATTCTGCAAACAAACTTGCTTAATAATGATGTTTAAATGCAAAAAAGTACATTGAAAAATACGCTACAATCATATGCACTTTAATCCTTTTCTCATTTCCTTTCTATCACATGGTATACCTCAGTGGTAGTTCCTCCAACATTGAAAAATATGCTACTTTCATACGAGGTGACAATTGTACAGTTCTATGTATCTCCTAGTTAAGAATAATAATTACAAATCAATGGATGCAGAAAATAATTATATACGAATCTAAGATGGAGCCTTGCACCAATGGGATGAATACATTGTTGTGGTTATTAGCAAGAAATAGTACTATATGTATCTACCAAACGGAGGCATGAACATTTCTTCTTCTTGGGGGTGCAAAGAGAACATTTATTTTGTCTATTTGTTTACTTTCCAAGAAAAGTGATTTAGAGCTAAAAAATGAACAATGAGGCAACTAACGATTAGCGTGCGTATATATAGTCATATACGCCACAATTAGCATCCATTCATATCGGTTTATGCCGTTGACAGTTATCCGTATCAATGTATCATGCATGAAGAATATAAACAAAGGCAATAGAAAGGTTTACTCGTTTGCTAAGTAGTCCATCATGAAAGTTGAGGGTTTTCCGACAACAAGTGGTTCGCGTTGACAAGATCCACTGAGAGCACCAACCATAGAACCCCCACCTGAAATTCAAACACATATTATAGCAGATTCAAGGATCATTTTAGAGTACTGCAACGTAAATACTATCAACCATTTATTAGTAAATTAAGGGTGGATATTAGAGGTACATCATAACAAACATGAATTTGTTAAAATAACAACCCTTAATTTTTTTCATTTTACACTTAACTCGCGTTAGACGAGTCAAATATCAGAGTCAACTCCTAAACACGATTATTTTAAGAATGATTAACTCTGCATAATAAGTAAATGCATTATCATACGGCCCCATGAAATTAATTTGTGTTGATTGTACCACTTTAGTTTGTAATAGAGCCTGCTAGAAAACCACCTAATTTGCTTGTCTTTTTATGTAATCAAACTCTCTGATTGTATAATTTAAAAACTCAGCTTGATTATTATGCATATAATGTCATAAAATAAAATCAATAATGGCAAGAGGGAGTAAGGACAAACCTGCCCATTCTTGAGCATCTGTGAGATGAGTAACAGCATCTCTATTTGTAGCAATGAAAAGACATCCAGGGTTTTCACGTATACAGAGAGTTCCATACCTGTCATTTCGAAGAGAAAAGTTCAGATAATCGTTAAGAGAAATATCTATACCAACAAGACTTCTTAGTTTTTCAATCACATGGTTGCATGGTCTATAAATTGATGCAGCATGCATATGTACTTGTTACGTTTCAGTGTTTGAAATCTTACTGGATTTTATAGTAGTTGAAATAGCGATCAAACCCCACAACAACTGCTCCAACCTAATAATAAGTACACACTCTTATAATAAGAACTAGGAATAATATTAAATGTTGCCAATTATCAAGAAAGACAGAAAGTACATACATCTTCATCATGCTCCATCAAGAACCCTGGCTTCAGCTCTATCTTTTTCCCACCATCTTCCTGAAAGAATAGCATGCACAAAGAAGAAGAAAGAGAATCAAACATGAGAATAATTCCATACTAATAGAAAAGATTTAAATATCTGGAATCAATTTGGAAAATGTTGGATGAAAAATCAAACCGTGGATTTTTTAACCAATGGTTACAACTCTTCGCTTTATCATCTAATAATCTACACTCAGTCCTAAGAAGAGCCAAATACTTCATTCTAACAATCCATTTCATTATTGCATATCATGACATGAAACAAAATGGATCTGTCTAGATAAATTTTCTATACATTTGATCGTCATAATGAGATTATATTTGTTATTAGCTTTTTCTTTTCCGTAAAATACATCTACAAATATTATATAAATCTTATTGTACACTAGTCCCGTTAGACTTTAAGTAACCTTGGTTCTCTTAATCTTGAAATTCATCTACTCATACATCAAATGGTGAGACTATTATATGTCATGCATTATCATTCAAAATTGGTGTATATATTAGTCAAATTGATTAAATTAATGATAAAATGGTATTGGACATTACCAAGTGATCAGATTTAAAAGCTTACAAAAGAACACGCAATAAAGCTTTTACATATTCGAACTCAGTACATACCGGCCCACCAAGGTACTGATATCCAGCAAGTTCAAGCTCCTTCAAGATGCCATCTTCTCCAATGACATAAACCTAAATCATGATGCTAATAATACTTCAACTTCATACACTGGTTTGAGGAAAAATTTGTGCAAGATATTGCACTCAAGCATAGCATAACAGAAATAAAATGATAGTATTATATAGTATTTTTCAAGTAGTATGCTTAACATAAACCATGCAAGCATCAAGTCTCCTTGTAAATAACAAAGGAGGGGAGGTAGATATAATATCCCAAACAAAAGTGTATGTGGGTGTAATATGTGCTAACTTTGAGAAAGGTCAATGTAATTGCCCCAATTTTTAACCGGTGATTCATCTTAGGTTAAAAGAGCTCCTAACTTGGTGAGTAAATACTTAATATTCATTTCAATCATACTATAAAGCGTAAGATGATATGTGTTACCTTTTTATCTTTTGGGAAATCAATGGATTTCAAATACGCTGCAACTGCAAAAGACGATGCAAAAATCTCCTCCTGAAATAACTCAGTAGTTAAATACTTTGAAGCTAAGATTATTGATTAAACAATTTCTGAGCAAACAGAGGATGAAAAAACAACAAAAGTGGACTAACCGCGCTGACATTCAGACCAAGAGTTTCAAACTTCTTTCCATATTGTTTCCTAGACTTAGTTGAGTTGTTGGTAACAAAAACCAATCTTTTTCCCTAAAAAAGTTTATCAAGAAATCCGAATCTCAGATTTTTTGTTAAAAAAAAACAGTGATAGATTGAACAATAGTTAACATTCACACTTGCAGATAAAGGCCTAGTTCCTACATTAGTACACAAACCTTTGACCGAAGCATGTCCAATGTTTCAGGAACTCCTTCTATTAAGCTATCACCTTTCCATATAACTCCTGCAAGTTAAATTTCAAAGGAAAATGAAAGGTAGCATTACATCAATATTCATCCATTGATAATAACCGAAGGGTATATAATTAAGAAAAAGAAAACATCAAATATATGATAAGACATTGTTTAACTAAAAGAAAAGAAAACACTTGTAGTTAAGTTCATATGGTTTCTATCAAATATGACATGATCCCCTTTTGCCACCTGCTATATTTTTTTCACACTAATCTTAAAAACACATATAATTCGTTATTAACTAATAATATAATTCACTTGAAAATGCTTTAGATCTAGCAAATGACGATAACATACCATCACAGTCGAAAATGAAAGTCTCGACGGAGTTAATAAGTTCATCAGCATTCTGAAGCGGTTGCGCCAAAGCGCGCGTTGCCATTCTAAAACGATTAATCTTAGAATTGATGTTTCTATTCCATTTGAGAAACGGGGAATTCGACGAGAGTAAAGGGTTGCGAAGAGAATGAGATAATGTATAGTTTAAGGGAAGTGAATGTGAGCATAATAATCTTTGAGTGTGGCAAACACCAACACCAGCAGTAACTGCTATACTGCTGCTGCACCTAAGCATTCTCCTTTCTAATTTCTCAACTTTATGTTTTTTGTTTTCTTTTATTTATTTATTTTTGTGGTGTGTGCATGGGATTGGGGGGTGCACTCACTCAATGTGGTGTACGAATGGATTGAGTGGAGGAGGTACTTTGCCTTTTTGGATAATAATCTCATTCATAGTCAATTTTCTATGGATGTCATCTTTTCTGCCCTACCATCAAGGATTAGTTTAGGTTATTTTCGCAAAATGCACTATAGTTGGATCTTAACATTGTAAATAACATTTTGAGATTTTTTATTTATTTTTTATAAATTTTCTCTATTGCAATATGAGGTTTGATCCATTTGCAATATATAATAAGTAGAAAATTGATTTTTTTTTGTCTCAAATAATCAAATCAATTTGGATCCTAATCTATAATTTTTACCCAAAAATGGTGATTTAATTTGTGATTTTTGGCTCTATAAGTGGTATTTTTTCTGCAAACTTACAATTAGGACAGAAATCACCATTTATCAGTCAAAAATTTAGATTGAAATTAAAACTACAAATAATATGATAGTTGAGAGATCAAAGAGTTCGAATTTAAAATTGAAATACTATTTTTATTTATATAATAAAATATAAATAACAAAAGTACAATTAAGTATTATTTTTAAAGTGTTTTTTTTTTGTCAAAATTAAAGTGTCATATTGTTAAAAAAAAAACTTACCATCAATTGAAATATACATATATACATTTAAAGACTCCATTGAAGAAATAAAAAAAATAAAAACCTTGAAAGATTTCTATTTCAATGTCCTTAACATTTCAATACCCTATTGAAGAAATAAAAAAATCCTCACCAAGACGGTTGGAGGTAATGTTGCAATAACATGGACTTTCCACCAAAATATTGTGTCCAAATGAGGAATATCATTGAACAATCGCAATTGACAGCGGGGGTGGTATAAAAATATATACCGATGCAATTACGGTGACGAGTGTTTGTAATTTTTTGCTTTTCTAAATATGTAAATAGACATAATCTTATATTGCAATAAATAAAATAATTATAATCATCGTCAAAGACAATAAGCACTCAAGGTCACTCTAATTAGAGAGAAATAAGTATTGATCTTTTAGGAATGTGTGAGACGTTAATTTCCAAATGTGAATATACGTCAATGCAAATTTTTTGATATGATTTTTCATGGAGAGTATTAGTTGCCAACTAATAGAATAAAGTAAAATAAAATAAATATCTCAAAGTTATTTCTAATGTTGAGACCCAATGTCTACTAATAAATATTTAATGTGATCTCTTTAAATTTACAATATTATATAATGATTACGACTCCACGCATATTACTCGTGACAATGGATCATCAAGACTAACTCTAACGTGCAATGAGTCTTTGACAATCAACGAAAATACACAAAAAAAATATAAAAAAATAGACATTTTCAAAGTTTGTTGAGGTATTAACATTATGAATACATAGTCCTTCAGCTAAATCATTATCTTTTATAGTTGTATTGAATCCTTGTTAAGGATCTTTGTAAGTTGAAGAATTTTGTTTGGCTTTTTCTTGAGAAGTTATTGGTGGATAATAAGTAGCCCTTTGAGTAGATGTATTCATGCAAAACTCCACCGCTTTTAGAAAATACGTTGCGGGTGAAAAGTGACACCTAATGAAACATGAACATGTGTGAAATAGATCAATAAAACTTGTATCGTGATTAAGCTATTTGTCATTTGTCATTGGTATTAATCAACTAGACATCCATTTAATTGATTTAAGGGGGTCATTATTTGAAACACCAATATTGTTTAGGGAACATTTAAAGGGGGAACAAAAATTCAATAAAGGAGTGTTTTCATTTATTTTGGTGCATTTTTTCCTTCCTTTTTGCGCGATCATAAACCTATAAACTTCTTGTAGTGACAGAAATACCTTATAGTAGACCTCGTGAGAATGTTACATCGTCCCCCATTTAACATATGATTGTGGCATGACTTATTGACTCCATAATTTGTTGAGTTAAATTGACTATTGTTAACTCTTCATAAGATACATAGACTTCCACATTTTTTTAAGAGGAATAACTGCATTAGATGGGTACATATAATGTGTAAACCATAAAAGTTAATACGAGCAAACAAATGTCTACAACACGAATAACCTAAGAGGAGTTTAGAGCATCCAAAAAAACTACTTTATGTGACAATGTTCAAAGTGGTGTTTTAAATTGAGGTCACTCCTTAAAGAGTTGTTCAAGGAGGAATATATGGATGCACTTGAAAGAAATAATGAATTCAAACCAAAACAAATAAAATATATTTTGTTAGTTTTATCGTATTGAAAAATGGTGAACATTTGCTAAAAGCTCAACTCTTAAATGAAACTATAATTGAATTATTCGTAGGACTCCACTAAAAAATATAGAAATTTAAAGTTAAAGACACCAAATATCTTTATTCAATTGTCTAAATTCTTATTCTTTTGTATATTATTGTTACTACAACATCTACTTTGAAATATTATTGGTTCCCTTTTATCAAGATCCCGACTTTAAGCTTGACCTCTTCGTAAATTAAATTTATTTTTCATTTTTTAACTATTTGGTAATTAATTTGTCAAAAAAGTAATTTATCCATGTATGATTTTTATTAATTTATAGTTGTTAGCCAAAAAAAAGAAATATAAATATTAATATTAGATACTTAGTATAAAAAATAGGTAATTAATCCATGTAAACTTCTTTTTATCTAAAGTACACTATTTTTTAATAAAATATAAGGTTAAAATAAAACTTTTAAAATAACGAAGTACACCATATCTAGTAACAATGCTTAGCTAAAAAATTGCTTAAACTATAAACAGATATATACAGTACCATATTAACGTTAATAGTAATATTTATATTAAAGATTAATTAATTAATGAATTGATCAATCAATTTCAAGGTTATTAATTAATTAATTAAAAAAGGTTATGGAAGGTGAGAAGTTGAACAATTGGAAGTGGAGGCAACACCGCAAATCTTTGGCGCGAAACTCCAAAATTTTTCCCTTTTATCGTTTATATTCTTTTCACTCATTTCGCCATTTTCATTTCAAATTAGGGTTCCTCTTTTCATCTCAGATCTCACATCAACACCCATGCAAATGGAAAATTCCGTCGCAATCGACCTCGAAAACACTCCACCTCCTCCACCACTTCAAGATCCATCACCTAATCGCCCAAAATCCAACTCTCGAAAACGAAAGAAAGAGGTTAATTCGGTGTTACAGAACCTACGTAGTCCCGAAGAGAAACAATCTCACATCGAAACCCTAGAAAAAGAGCTCGAAGGGTTGTTTGAGTACTATAGGGTGGTTTTGAGTAAGAAAGTTGCTGTTGACCTTAAGCAATGCGGTGGTTCTAGAAACGCTGTCGTTGCGGCGTTGATGGAGGAGAGCGAGCTTCCGTTGTCGAAGCTTGTTGATGAGATTCATGGGAAGTTGAATAGCGAGCTGGCGAATGGGGGAATTGTGTTGGCGGAAAGTTTTAACTCTGCTTTGGTGAAAAGTAGCGTGTTGTTTATTGGACAGAGGATGATGTATGGTGTTCCTAATGCTGATGCTGATATACTTGAGGATCATTCTGATTCATGTCTTTGGTGTTGGGAGGTGATTATACTTTTTTTTTTGTTTGTTTTGATTTGTGTTAATATATTTTTATTAACAACATCATAATTGTTGGTTGATTTAATTGTATAATATGGCTGTGTAAATGGATGTGTTTTTGGAAGCTGGTTATTTTGATAGTAATTGGGTTTGTGTTGAGGTTGAGTGTGTATTGACACTGGTTGTTTATTAGTGATGGAATTGTTATGCTGCTATTACAGACTAGGGATGTTAAATTGATTCCAAAATCTGTTCGAGGAGAGCTTGTTGTTCGACGCACTTGCAGGAAAAAGATCCATGAGAGGATTACGGCTGTGTCTGGTATGGGTTATCTTGTTTTGGTTGTTCATTGTACTTTGAATGTTATTCGTTTATTTATTCCTTTTTTTATTGCAAGGAATTGTGCTGTTGATAGTAGAATCTGCCAATAACTGCTGTTAATAACAGTTATGGTGATGTTTTGTTGTGTTTTGCCTTTTGAAAGAGTGTTTTATTTTGAGCAAGTTTTGGGGGGAAAGCATTGACTTGCTTGTTTATAGTGTATTTTGTTATAATTTGGTTGCCTTGCAGAAATGATAGTGTTACTGAAGAAACAAGAGAGCGAGCCTAACTATAATCAAGACTTAATTAAGACCTCAAAAAAGCTCAGTAAAACTTGTACTGAGGCAGATATCCGTGTGATAGTTGAAAGCTTGTTGCAGAAAAACAGCGACGACATGTATGCAACTTTCTAGACATTGTTATATTGATTCTTCAAATATATAATTTTTTTTATTTGAATTTTTCTAAATTATGATTGCAGGGATAAGAAAAAAGCAAACCAAGAAGAAAAATTGCTAATTAAACAGTTGGATAGAAATAGAAGAGAAGCTGAGAAAGAGAAAGAGAAAGAGAAAGAGAAACAAAGCATGCAATGTGAACTTCAAACAGAAACACTTGCCATTGTAAGTGCTGTTTTGATTCTGTTGTGTTGTCTATATCTTCAGTTACTCCTTCTTTGGTACTGTTCTCATAGGCAGTGAAATTGTGTTGTCCATGTATTTATTTTGACAATTGACAACTTTCATTTTGTCCAACTGCCCAACTGTTCTAGGAAGCGGATTTGAAATTGTCCCCAGGTGAGGCAAGAAGTGATGAAAAATGTAGTGAACTGAGGAAACAACAAAAGAAGCAGGTAGAGGAAGCAGAAAAAGATCAGCGGCGTCGAGAAAAAGAAGAAGCTGAATTAAAAAAGAAACGCAGTTTACAAAAACAAGTCTCAATCATGGAACGTTTTCTGAAAAAAAGTAAACCTAATCCCTCTGTTCTTCAGAATGACAAAGTTTTAATTGAACCAACTACATCTGATATAATCAGCAAGAGTGAAAGTGTATCCAAGTCAGCTACTCTTTCAATGGATAATGTTCTTGCCTCAAGTGGTGATATTACACATGAGGATATTCGCAAGTAAGTCCAGTTTTACCTTTCTCTTTGATCTCAGCCATGCTGGTTTCAGATCTTAAGAAAAATGTCTGACTTAGCAGGTCACACTTTTCTTCATGGCGCTCTTTAGGACAATCAATACGCTCAAACAGAAAACAGAGATGGGGTTTACGTCAGAATCCCAAGATTGAACCCGTTAACAAACTTAAGCTTACAGATACTAAAGCTGCAATTCATGAGGATGAGGTGGGCTTGGAAAAACATGTAGACCGATTGGGAGAAAGTAGTCCAGATAGTAATTCATGTTCAATGAATGCAGACAGTACTCATCCTGATGTCAAGAAGTACTATCGAGGGAGGCAATTATTACAGTTTGATAAGGCTCATAGACCAGCCTTTTATGGTTTTTGGCCCATTAAAAGGTTAGATCATGCTTCACGAGTGGATTTTGGAATGACTTGTAATAGGCTTTTATTATACGCTTAAAAAACGGATAAACTATTTTGCTTGTGGGTTTCTTCTAGTTATGCAAATATTTAGTCACTTCTTCTTGATGCTCATTGGTTGATTAAATTAAATGCATGTAATTGCTTGAAATCTAATATCATTAGTAATTTTCTTGTTTGTTGTGATATCCGGTTCTAGTATTTCTTGTTGAGATTGCTTACCTGTGTTAAAATTTGTATTTCTAGTCATGTTGTTGGACCAAGGCATCCTTTAAGGAAGGATCCAAGCGTTGATTATGATGTCAGCAGTGATGAGGAATGGGAAGAGGTGCATTGAATCTCTGTATCTAATTTTATTAATATATGTTAATACATTCAATCTGCTAACAGTCTTTATTTTTAAGGAGGAGCCTGGTGAAAGTCTTTCAGATTGTGAAAAAGATGAAGAGGAATGTCAAGATGAATGTTCAAAATCTGATGCAGAAAGTGAAGATGGATTTTTTGTACCAGATGGATATCTCTCAGAAGATGAGGTAGAAGTTTAATGTTTTTGCTGTAATGAATTTATAAGTTAATAATGTACTTGACCTTTTGGTGTCTTGAAATCTGTGCATGTTATGTTTATTTTATTTAATTTTCTTATGATCTAAATCTAATGACAAGCTGAGGTGTCGGTGGCATCAAATGTTCTCAGATATCATCACCTTGAGCACTTGTACTAATAATTGGCATCTATTTGTGAGTTTAAGGCTACTGCAATTGGTTAAGGAATTCTTCATTTATATGTAGGTTGCACAATTGGACAAACTGGAAACAGATGTTAGCCTTGAGGAGGCTGATAGCTCAAATTGCTCTAAGGATGACCTAGAGATTGAGGAGTTTTGTGCTTTGCTTCGACAGCAAAAATATCTTAACAATTTGACAGAGCATGCTCTTCGTAAAAATAACCCTTTGATTATACCAAATTTTGTTCATGACAATGAGGTTTTGGTATTGGATCACAATATTAGTGGAACTCCTAAGCAGGAGCAGATGTGCTTGCAAGCCTTGAGTATGTACACAATTCCTGGTGGCTCATATATAGAATTATCAACAGATAAAATGCAAGACGAGGACCAAGAATCCTCCCCCTCCACTGGCAAAGGTGTTGCTACTCCACCGTCTGATTTGGTTGCCATACAGGACTCAGATCTACCTATAATTGTAAGTTATGATTTCTCACAGCCTTTGCCAGTGACAGGTTGATTTGGCAGTGCTTCCCTTTTCCTTTTATCTTGCTTTTCTGAAATTGCAGCTGATTTTATACTGTACCATGCAGATTTTATAACTTTCAGTGATTTTATTGTTTTTCAGGTGACCACTATTCAGAGTTGTTCTCAGGGCATAAATAAAGTGTTAGGGTCTTTGCAACAGAAATTTCCTTCTGCGTCAAAGTCGTTACTGAGGAATAAAGTACGAGAATTATCAGACTATGTTGATAACCGTTGGCAGGTTTGTGAGGGTGGAGATCCCACAATCTAGTGATTAATGCTAATTTTTATAATGGAAATCATTACAAATTTGTGGCCTGATACAAATGTCAAGGGACTAAATATTAACAGGCACACTGACAATGGTATAGGTGCCTGCATCCGAGTACAAATGATCCATTAACCTTTTACAGTTGTGGTTGGTTACAATCCTAGGTGTCATATATAGTAATATAGCATTGCTCACCAAAAGACATGGTTGTCAATTACGGATCGTGGAAAAGAGTGGTTTGTTCAAATTCCGTCATACTATAGTGCTATAAATAGTGGCTATTTTAGAACACTTTGCACTAAATAGTGTATTGGGGAGCAATAGCGATTTGTTCAAATTCTGCTATGCTACAGTGCGATATAGCGGCTGTTTGATAACACTGCCAAAAGATCTTGATATCTGTTGGGAGTTTACATGAACCTAAACTAAATAGGCCCTTCTGAGGATTATCATGGTTAATGACTTAAATTCTACCTGCAATAAATTTATGTGGTTGATATTGAGGGGGCATGTTGTAATCTATCAATTGAATTTAAATTGAATGTGTCTCTGCAGTAAATTTGAAATGTGTACCAAATCATGCAAGCAACATCCCTCTTTATGGTTGTGAAATGATTCATAAAGTCAATAAGAGGAATTGTTGGCTCTTGTTTAATCACAGATCCTAATTCCATGAACTAATTGCTTTTCTTCCACCCATATCCATGTGCCTTGTGCTGCTGATTTATATGGATGAATATATTAAACCTGTCTCATTTCTTTATATGATTTTCTTGGTCATTAAGATGGATTTGAGATCCTCTCCTTTTTCAAAAGAAATGGAGGGCTCTATTTGGAGATAGAAATACACAAAAAGTAGATAACATACTTTTTTTGTATTTCTCTCCAAATGGAACTTTCCATTTCTTTTAAGAAATAGAGAGGATCTCAACCCATAAGATGTTGGCTTGATAATGTTGAATTTCTACATGCTAAAACTATTTTGTGAAGAAAATCAATGCTGTTTTGTGCCTACATGCTAAAACTATTTTTGCTTTATGATTGATTTTGTACTTATTAAGCTGAATTTATGATATTTTTGTCCAGGTGAAGAAAGAAGTATTGGTTAAGCTTGGCATGACAGTTAAACCTGGTATGATATCTTTACTTTTAAGTCTTTGACCCCAAATTTTTAATTTAGTTGTTTTCTTTTCTATAATAAGTGTTTGGGTTGAAATTGCAGAAAAGAGCAGCGGGGGACCAAGAAGTATTGCTGCATTTTTCTCTAAAAGGTGCTTGCCGCCTGCAGGTGAAAGTGTGAAACCTGGTGAAACTTCACCTCTGCCATCCCTGAAATCATTTTCTGCCGCACATGATCCACAAGACAGCAAATCACATGATATCTAGTATCCGTTTTCTTGCTGGAGAATGGCATTTTTGCTACTTTTGACTGTTTTTGTAAAAATTGGAGATGGTGGGTTGCACTTGATGCTCGTTTATGTAAGGAAGCTTCTGAATATCATTTGACAATACCGTCCTACTTTTCTGTAATGTTGGTTATATTGTAAATAGTGTTTCTAAGTCTCTTTCGTGCCCTCCCTAGACTATGACATGATATTATGAATTCATATATGGATTTTGCAAAAGACGCCTTGTGTTACGCACATGGCAATTCAATTCATTTCTCTGTTTCAAACTTGAACTTGTTGTAAGCAGAAAACCATTGTGGATGTTCTTTTAGTCTGTGAATATACACGACGGGTTGAAGACATTGTAGAATGATTGAATCCATGATGCAATCTTGAGTTTTCTTCTATTCTTTGAAAGAATTTCTTCCTTGTCTTTTTCTCTTTATCTATAAATATATAATATCTGCCGCCTTGGATGCCATCTTTTGATTTATTTTACAAATAATAAATATTTAATATATATTTATAATTTATTCAATGAAATTACAAAATATTCTATATGGTATGTTCAACAAGGAAGATAATGTATTTGCTTCTCTATTTTTATGTTTATGGTTTCTTGATTTGTGACGTACGATCTATTTTTTTTACACTTAGAGTTTCTTATTTTCAAAACAATCTTAATGATTTTTTTAGCAGAATCTCGATCTTTTTAAATATAATATGCTACGATTAGAGTTTCCTTGCTTATTTAATTAATTTGTATAATTAAGTCCGTTTTTATTTAGAGGCCCATGTAATTTATACATTAAAGTAGCTCTTAACATTGTTAATAATATAGTTTTTTTTTTAATTATAAATAGTGTGATATACATTTTTATTTTCTATAAAAATTTAAAATTTCATTCAAGTCATGTAAAAAAATCATTTTGCAAACATTTTAGACTCTTCGAACAATTCTAACATATATTTTTAAATAATTTTTTTTATATATGTTTATACTTTATAGCATTATAATTTTTTTTTTGCACATTTAATTTAATGAAGAGAATCGAAAAGAAAAAAATCATTTCACAAAAAAGATATCAACCATGTACAACACAATCCATCAAAGTCTATGAAGGAGATAATAGGTGAAAGGAGACTTTATATATTTTTTTAGGATGACATGAGGTAAAATATGACACGAGATCTTGAAGTTATCACATTTTGATAAGTAATCATGCTACGTGAAAACAAGAAAATATTTGGTATTTACTCGTAGAAGTGTACTTTATTTAGAATGAAATATAAACAAAAATGATAGTTGAAAAATTAATGTATTGAATTAATTTTTTAACTATCATCTTTATTTATATTTCATTATGGAAAGAGTATACGTCTTGAGAGATAAAGAGAGTGGCATAATATATGTGATATGTTAATAATGTTATAAGAATAGGGAGATAATATCATAAATAAAATTTCACATCATAATTTAAAACGATCTATATTTTCTATATTTTTTTAAGTAAATATTAAATCATACTTGGCACAAATCACTTAGTAAACAAGTGCCTTTTGTTCTCTCTTTTATTATGACTTTTATTAGTTATTTTTTAGTTTTAGTAACTATCAATTCAAAAAAGAGATGAGAGTGATTTTAATTTATTTTAAATTTTAACGTAAAACTTCTATTAACTTCGATTATTATTAGACAAAACAACCATTATATTATACAATCTTTTATTCAAAGCTAACATATTAGTTACAGTGGCTGCACTTATTTTACACCCTGGTTTTCCTTAATGCAACTGTATTGTAGTAGCTTATAGAAATTCTTGCAGTACCGGACAAGATTTCAGAGAGCCTTGGTGAGTGTGGCAGAATTGCAGTTGATTGAAAACTGAGTTTGTGTCCAACCACAATTAAATTTTTGTGAAATTGATAAAGCTAGTCATATTATGAAATTTGAAAATGAGTCAGCACTTCATTTTTTATTTCTTGACATGTACGTTTTCAAAATATTAGGCAATTATCCTTAATAGACAAAATATTTATCAATTAATTTTGAATCTGACGTGCATGAAATCACAACAATTCCACAATTCAGTAGTTACTAGTTAATTAGTAAATTTACATTCTACAAAAACACAAAAACAAGTTTTAACTTGATTTTGTAAAGTGACTCAGCCATTATAACAATTTTGTTGCATCCTTCTTCAACCCCAGGAAGACCAACAAACCACGGTGCATTATGCAGAGCCCTCTTTTCATTTCTACTAGCAAAATTCCTAAACTAAATAGGACAACAACGCCTAACAGTACAAACAACAGAAACATCACCATAAATAAGAATGAGACATTTGGGTTGGTAGAGGAAAACCAAAGGCAGATTATAAGCATGGTTTGCCAAACAACCAGCACTCTTGTTGCCTGTCGATGGGCATGAAATATTTGTTGACCACGGCTAGTTTCAATCAGTTTTAGAACTGATCACAATCACAAGTGTGAGCTCTGTAGTAGCATCCGTGCTGGTAGATTGGCCCAAGACGAGAGTACATGTGAACCCTTCAAACAAGTTTCATTGAGCACTTCTGGTTTTGCCAACAGCATATGCCAATAACAAGGGGATTGATAGACCATAACCCAGGAAATGGAGTACTGGGTTCATATCATAAGCTTTTGCAAGAGTTCTGCAGTTCTGCAATGGAGTAGCGAAGTAAATATACAAAAAAGACAAGAATAGAAAAGGCAAAAGCAAGGACAACTGAAAAATTTCCTCGCAATAGTAAGATACCAATCCTTGCACAACTTTTAATTTCTATTTGTCAAAAGATACCATAAACAATCCCCATCCTTCCTCTAAGAGAAAAGAAACCAGGTTCCTAGCTACTTTTAGACTGATAATAAAGGATTCCTTAAGCATATTTGATCCATTCTTTTCGCATCAAGAAAGAAATGAATGACCTTTCAAGGAACTTAAAATAAGCAACTGTCATGTCATCAGCGTTAATCAGTTTTATTTTTTTATTCTCTGTTGAGTAGAAGGATCCGTAAGGATAGGTTAAATGGAGAATAGATCATTAATTACAATCAGAGTGGAGGAAAACCGTAAGTCCAACCAATAAGATAAATTTAAAGTTAATGGTTTATTTACCAATAAGATAAAGTCGAAAGACGGCTTTGATTTTTGCTGTATATATATTTTTGTTTTGTTAATGCACTAAACAATCTATAGATATTAGATACCTCTATTAAAATGAATGAACTATTTGCCTAAAATATATAGCATGGACCGAACTGCAAAGTATTACTTAAAATAATTACCATAAAATGCTTCCAACATATTGCTAAGCATGCCACACACAGAAGCATCCGAATCCTTCGCTTGCCAAGGTGGGAATTAGATATTGTACTTCTGTGGTTTCCATTTAATAAAGGTCTTCTGGAGTTTGAATCAATATCATCTCTTTTCTTCCCTGAAAATGCTAACACACGTTCCCGGTAAATCGCTCTTTCGGAAGTCAGAGCAGCAGTGACAAAAATTGCAGGCAAAACCACAAATAAGATATGGGGAAGAACCACCACCATTATATCTGGGGATCCAACAAACTCATGCTTCCCCTTTCCATTAGAAGTCTCTACAGCCCAACCCATATAGGTCATGTACACCATACTCTTCCCTTCAGTAAAAACTTGTCCCATAAACCAGGGGAACAATATAAGATAAAATAGGTATCCTAACCAACCAAACCATAATGTACGAACCCTGCAGAGATCCTGGAGGATCCATAATACACCATTTACTATGCCTTTATTGGATATAAAGTTCTTGTAAGTATATGTATTCTTTTGAAAAACAAGGAGAGCTTTCGGAAGAGCAAGAAAGGTGAACAAAAAGAACAAAGAAGAAAACAATAATGGATAGTATAAGGAGGCCCATTGGCATCCCATGACCAAAAACTCCTTCCAGCTCCAAGAAAGCATGAAGCTACGACTATTAATAGAAAACGGCCTTAATTCAGTTAAAGTTGATCTGCCCATGTTGTCGGTCGCTTCAATTTGAAGCCAAAATCTATCAGGAGAAGTATCCTCAAAGGCTTTGTAATTCCATTGTGCAACATAGAGATTCTCCCTAGAACTTTCATTAGTATGCTTGGTCATATGGGCTTCTACAACTAAATCAAGATTTCCAGATTGTGAATCATAGACCCTAGCCACAACAGACTCAATTGGAGAAACAGAAAATACCAGAGCTCGAATTGTCTCATAAGATGAAGAGGGCACAGTTTTACATTCATAGTTATGACGGCATGAAGATGTCTGCATGAAGTGAGAGTCTAAAGGAAAAGTGGGCAATATAATTGCATGTTTGGCGCTAGATTTGAGATCAAGGTCTATATATGAAACATGACCTCTATCAATGGCTAAAATTCGAAAGGCTCTATTCTTTCTCCAATCACCCATCTCCCACTCCCAAAACTCTTGTGTAGGGGCTCCCAATGAACAATTTACGGTGCTTTCAATAGAATTTTGATGTATGTTAAACTGAAAAAAACTCTGCAGGGATAAAAAACGGTTACTCAACTGATGGTGCCGCTTTAAGTTCTTGCCAAACCTAGAATGGAGATGCCCACACAGGTAGGCTGATACAGAATGCTTTAGGAAAACATCTTTCAAGTTTCTTCCAGAACTAGAGGGTGCAGAAAATGAGAGTGGAAAATGCCCAAAGGATATTTTGGTGACTGGTTTTTCCGACTGAGAATCCCAGTGTGAGAGTTCCAAGTCCAAATCCCTTAGTAATTGATCAGTGGGATGCCCAAAAACATTAGTTGGACCCCGTAAGCCGGTTGACATTGTGCTATCAATCCCAACAAAGAGATGTTTCCGCTCCTTAGTCTGTGTGAGGAATGCAAGTATGTGCAAATGAGAAAGGAGATAACATCAAGCAAATAATAATACCAAAATTCAACACCTAAAAGAGTAGGTTGCTAGCATTGCTCTACTTTAGCAAATCAAGGTATCTCACAACATGAAACAGGTACTTTTGTACTCTCTGGTCTTTCATATTTTAGCATATCAAATACACCTAAAGAGTAGGTTGCTACTAGCATTGCTCTACTTTTAAAATTTGTTCTTAAGGCATGACACAAGTATATCACAAATTTCATAGAACGACAGCTAGTCAGCGCAGTAAACGAATGTGTGAGACTAACCTCAAGGGTGACACTATTGACACTCCCATTTCTGCCCATTTGCCCATTAATGCTGTATTTAGAAAAGAAATCAAAGGAACCACCAATAATTGGAACACCAAAACTATCATGGTTTCCTCTGAGGTCAAAGAACAATCTCTTGTGAAGTCCACTTCTCTCAATAACTCCATCCATCACATTCTTGTATTCCACCCATTCATCCTCATTCTGCTTCATCGTTAGCAAATCCTTGCTTTTACCATCTGCTCAACCGATAACATTCATAAAATTACTACAAAACATACCATAAGATTCAAATACTAAGATACTTAAGTGAGGGAATCACCAATCTAAGCTAGTCCATGAAATTGTAGGATTGTGTTAAATTGTTAATTTGATCCATTCAACTGACAAAATTTCAAAATAACAACTGAATTTAAAAATTCTCAATGACATAGCTCCAACAAGAGAGTTTTAAGGACAAAATTGATTGATCTAAAAGGACTAAAAAATTTAAATTTTAGAGACTATTCTAAAATATTGGTAATTTCAGGACTAAATTGTTGATTCACTCATACTGAAATAGACCAGTTTATATCTATCAAATCAAACAAAAAACAAAGAGATTAATTTGCACTAGCATAATAAAATAGCATGTTCTATTCTATCACAGTTCATCACCATGTAGATATTTGTAGAGATAGTTGATAAACTAAAACATAATAAAGCGTCATAATGATATAGTTTGATAATTTGATTGGATTCACGTGAAATTTTACAGCAAAATCAAACATAAGAGCTTGACATTCTAACCTCAAGGGACACAAAGTTCAATATGAGACAGTTGTAAAATGATAATTAAAGCCACTAATATGAATAACAATTTCCCCTTCCCCAAATTTTTTCAAAAAAACAAATTATATAAAATTCAATATTTTTTTTGAGTAATGCATAATTGAATATTACTGGCTTGTAAATTGAAGAATGAAATGTGATGAACGATATACCTGTGAGGTCGCCGGTGATGAGGACGAGGGAAGGGTTGATGATGGAAAGGGCGGGTCCCACAAGGTTGTTGAAGTCGAGTGCTCTGTTTGGATCGTGAACGCTGAAATGAAGATCGGAAAGCTGAACAACCCAAACCACTGAATCACTTCCTCCTTCTCCTTTTATCTCTATCACTCTTTCACCACTGCAGCAGTAAATGCTGCACGCAATCACCACTGCGGCGATAAAGAGCCTCATGCTTCCGCGTTTGGGTGAAGTCGCGTTACCATCGTGCTTTTCTGTTCGCGATTTCATTTCCCTTGCAGTAAAGTCAATGTAAAATTGTATTGGGATCCTTAATGTTTTTTTTTTTTTTTGCTGACTCAAGCTTTTGTTGCCTCTACGGCCGCAAAGCATAAATGATTATCATAAGTGCTTATAAATATAAAAGTTATTTTTATGTAAATAAAATACAGTCAAATTATTTTCATAAATTCTCCAAATCAATATAAAAAATGTTTATGTGAGTAGATAACTTAAAATAGATCCTCAATCATCACAAATGTCTTTATGTAGTTAAAAGATCAACGCAACAAATCTCTTTTTTAAAGGTGAGTGAAAGATAGGTTCCAAGTTGCATTGCAAATGTTGAAAGTGACGAATTTTGAGAACCAAAAGATCATATGGATGAGTATGAGAAACTACATTCTAACTAATTCAAGAGTTTGAAGAGAATTGAGTTCACAAAATAATTTACTTGAGACTTATATTCCATTGTAAATTCAAGTCATAAAAAAATGCCAAAAGCTCATATTGGTACCAATCCCACAAGAACTAGAAAAACCAACAATCTAATGACATGTACGGTGCGAATCAATCGAGTGGAACTCAAATACTAGGGTGACTGAAAATTTTATTATAAATTTACAAAAATATATTAAAAAGATGTAGTAGATTCAATTTTGGTTTAAATTTTTAATAATAAAAAATTAATTGAAATTTAAGTTAGAAAAATTATTTTATTTTATAATTATAGTAGTTGTTTTTGTAATTTTTTTATAAATTATTCTTTATAATTTTTTTATAATAGACATCTGGATTATAACTTGTAGGGGTGTATGTGGGTTGGGTTGGACCGGTTTTGACAAAATCCAATATCCGACTCGATCCATTATCTTTGAGTTGAGTTAAGTTCTAAACTCGTATTTTTTTTCATTTAACCGAACCGATCAAGAACGGGTTGAGTTGAGTTGGATTGACGGGTTATACATAAATAATAACATATTTTTTATTTTACGAAAAATATATTGAATGAAAATATATTTAATGTCTCAAAAACTATAAAATTTCAATCACATAATTCGTATATTTAAAAAAGCCAACAACCTCTCACACAAGAAAATAAGTTCAACAATCTTCAAATACATAAATAATTCAACAACAGTAAATCAATAAAATATGTAAATTCATCAATTCTAAGCAATGTGAACTTCAAGTTCAAACACTTAACAAGTTCCTCAAATTATGGAAGAGAACAATTGGGAATATGCAAAAAGTTCAACCACTTCAAGTCCAAGCACTTAACTAGTTCATCAGTACACATAATTTACCAATCATTTTAGTTTACTAAGCTACCATAATTTTTTAATAGTAGTTCCTCATTTGTTTATTTTTAGAGTACTTACTATTTTCAAATACAATACTAAAAAAAAGTATTTAATAGATTTAAATGTAAAAAATTTAAATTAAATTCATCATAAGCATAACATTTTGCATAAACATCATTTTTGCTCATAAATAGTATTTAACTCAAAATTTTTGTATTTAAAAAATGTAAAAAATTTAAATTAAATTCATCATAAGTATAAACTTTCAGTTCATACCTTCATTATGCAAAAATGTAACAAAAATAACATTTAAATAATTATAACTAGTTACCGGATCGGGTATACGGGTTCAATTTGTTGAACTCATTATCTGAACCAAATATAAGCGGGTTTCAACGGGTTGGGTCGGATCGGACCTGAAAGTGATCGGGTACGGATAAAAAATGGGTTGGGTTAGGTGATCGGATTAACGGGTCGACTTGCCCCATGTACATCCCTAATAATTTGGTCTACAAAAATTTATGTATTTGGTCGTTTTAGAGACCCTATTCTAATCTTAAAAATTGAGCCTAATAAAAAAAATACAATTTTAATAATAAAAAATTGATAGAATAAATTTTAGTCCATATAGACTTGTCAATCTACATGCAATGAGTATCTACACATATCAATCTATATCATACAATTTACATGATGCATGTCATTTGATTAGATTAATTCGTCTAACAAAGAAAGATGCACATATAACATGTCACCTTCACATATCATACTCAGTATACATCTCGACAACCATAACCCAACAATCACAATTCAATTCATAAAAATAATTCTACTCATAAAATAGTATACATCTCGACAACCATAACCCAACAATCACAATTCAACTCATAAAAATAATTCTACTCATAAAATACACTGATTATAGATTCCAAAATTACAACAACATACATCACAATATCTATATTAATTAGCATATTTATTAATACATGTCAAAATTCATCATCGATTAACTTATATTAAACCACAATTATCCTATAGACTTCAAATAACAAATTTTGATATTTGGATCCAAACCCTAAAAATAACAAATCTCTTAATTACCGTTGATATTGTTTTGTTTGTTTCTTGGTATAAGTTTGATATTTAATCCTTCCAGAAGAACCGTACTTAAAATTTAAGTTTCATGAGTTTGATTGGGTTGTTGTGGCATTAACAATCCTTGTTCACAATGAGGTGAAACAACGCCCTCCATCTAATTCCAACAAAGAAATCATTAAGTTGTGGTGTAAGAAAAATGAAAGATTATAATTTTTAGGGTTTGAATTCATATATGAGAGTTTGTGATTTGAAGATGAAGAAATTATGATTGAAGATGAAAGTTGTTGAGTTTTTATTAAAAAATTTGGGGTTGAAGATAAAGATTATTGAATTTTTATTATTTAACTGGTTTATTAATTAATTAAGTAGTTCGAAGTTTTTAATTAAATAATTAAATGAGTTAATAAAATAAATTTTAATTTTAAATATTAAATATTGATTAGTCACCGTGTGCCACTTCATCCAAAATTAGTCATGTCATCATTTTCTTACTAAAAAAATATTCATAAATAACTTTTTTTTAAACTCATTAGAATTTGCAAAGTATAAATAAATAAAAAATAAAAAATTCCAGAATCTAAAATCAAAATAAAACATATTTGCAAGGACCAAAAACATATTTACAAATTTTTTTTTCCAACTTTTTTCATTAAAGTGTATGAAATGATTGAAATTAATTTGAATGATTCTAATACTACAAAATATTTTCTTTTTTTTACTTTAAGACTTTCATTTTGTGGTCGCTATTTTCCCGTTATTGGTCCTTTCCTCCTCATTCCATCTAAAACTATAATGGTGGAAATTTTGAAATCTAAAGTCGCAGAGAATATGATTGGTGGGGTCTTTGTTTGCAAATGCTATAGTAAATTAAAGAAACCATTTTTCATACATGGCAAAAAGCATCTATTATCTATTATAATATATCAAATCAAACCCGCAAATCTTCATATTGATACTTAAACTCTTTGTACGTCAAGTAATTTTATTTTTTCTACATCATACAAAATCTGATGTGTCACATTCTAATTCACACTCTCTAACCTCCAAAACACAACCGATTCAATAACGCTAATTTATTTATCCACAATTACTATTTCATAAATTCTCATTAATCTAATCAATAAGCTCATTCATTTATCCACAAGTATTATTTCATAAATTTTCCTTAATCTCATAATTTAATTGACAATGCATACTTGATATCTCTTCAAAGCTCAACAATAACAACCCACATGTTATATTTTCTACTCCAAAAATCGTTTTTCAATTATCTATTCATCTATACTCTATTATACAAATTCATTTTTTGTAATTTTCTGATTTACTTTACCGGTTCACTATTATTCATATTTTTTTATTTCTTTATCACGTTGAAGGTAGTATTGGAGTGCATAACAACAATTTATAGTTCGGTAAAAAAAAAAAATAGAAATAGTGATTACAATATAATCTATTCCAATATACAACAAGATCTTTGTCTCCATCTACTAATAGATGTCTCAATTACATATTTTTTTTTGTAC
>JBBPBP010000003.1:1873537-1896045 GCA_037974735.1 Cicer chorassanicum
TGTTATCATAAATGCAAAATAAAATTAAATAATTTGAATCGCAATTAAATAAAATAATTAATATTAATATAATTTAATTATCATACATTGTCACTGAGTTTTACACTGTTAATAAATTTTACCTTGTTAGTTTATCACAACCATCCATTAGCATGACTTTAAAGATAGTTATAATAAAAGTCTAATGATTATAATTGATACATAATATAAAATTTTTATACAGACAATATATATGAATTATATCCTATTAATATTACCTTAAATTTTAAAATGTGTGACAATTATTATATAACAAATGAAATACTTGTTATTTTGTTAGTGAATGAAGTTGAAGTTGTGACTCTTCTAGTAAATTCAATCTATTTGATCCTCTGCATATGAACATGCAACTTTTTATTTTTTCCTTTTTCATATATATTTCCTCTTTCACCAAACCACGATTTGAGGTATCAACAAATACTAAAAATAGGTGTCTCACCAAACCAAGATTTAAAATATAATTGATTTTATTGTTTGGGAAAATTGACATAAAAAAAATAAAACGCAATTAAAAATAAAAAAAATAACATAAAAATTTTAAAATTATAGAAAAAAGTCACAATTACTGTTTAGGAACAACAATAAAATAATTATATATATAAATTTTTCTTATATTTTCAATGATATTTACATTCTTCAAAACAAATATTTAAGTTATATTTTACAACATTATAACAAAATATATATATATATATATATATATATACTACCAAGACGATTTGGAATATCAATCAAGTCTAACATATACTACCAACTCTGTTGGTAGAAGACACCTTATGTAATGTAAGACTACAATAGCACAAGGTGAATTATTAATTAAGCATGTTTTTTGTTAAGGGGGTGGTGGTGGCAATAGTAGGGGATGGCACCGGCAACAGCCTTAAATATAATAATCATCACTTTAAATTATATTTACGAGAAAAAAGCGGTTACGACCATGTGTGTGTTTTACCGTAGTCTTTGATTCCTTTATTTATGGTCAAAGTTACAGTATTGAATTGCACCCTTCGAGATCAATCTTTATCAATCCTCACCCCAACTCTCTACTAAACTAATCACTCTCTTCCAATCCTACTCTCCATCTCTATCTCCTTTCTTTTTTCTTCTTTCTATGTTTTGACCTTCTTAACACACTATTAGTATAACTTAAGTATGAAATGTGCCCGTTATGTATGACCCAAACAAAATCTATACAAAGGTCAATTTTAAGAAAGTATAAACACATCTAAGTTATAATAAAATATAAATTTAAATATATTTTTCTGTCCTTATAAATACAATTCATTTAGATTTTAATTTTTATAATTTTTTTGTTAGATTTATGTCATCGGAAACTCTATTATATTTTAAAAAAGTCATTTATAAATCTTTTTTAGTAAAAAATGGTGACATCACTAAATTTAGATGAAGTGGTAAATGGTAAAATTACTTTTTTAAAATCTGATAGAATTTGCAAGAGTATAAATAAAAATTACAGATACTAAGATCAAAACGAAGTACAAAAATCAAAAATATATTTAAACCTAAAATATAAACAAACGTACGTTCTCTTTCCTATACTCATTTCTATATCAAATATAAAAAAAAATTATCAATAAAAATAATATATTTAATCTAAATTTTAAATCATAATTATTCAACCCGATTGTACAGCATGTGGTCATAGATAAAAAGACACTTAATTTGATCTTTTAACTTACAGAAAAAAAAATCAAAACAGAATATAATCACCATATGAACACTACTCAAAGTACAAAATACTATGGGCAGAAAACAAGACATATAAGATTAAGAAGGAAAAAAAAACAAGACATATACAAAGTTCAAAATCTCACTACCATATAAATAGTTACTATATATGGTATACGTTTAAATGGATTAAATAAATTATTTGAAATGGATTGTCTTTGAAGTAGTAGTCTATTGATATGATTAGGAATATTAATTTAGTTTATACAAGAAGTCAAGACTTTAATCCCTAATACTATTATCTCTTCCCCAACATATATACTACAATAAACTACTAACGTTAGTTTATAAAAAATTGTACAAGTATTATTTGAGAAATATTCCATACTTTATTTTTTCAATTAAATATTACTGCATATAAAAAAAACTTCAGTGTAGGTGGTGTACATAATTATTGTTATTATGTGTTAGTAATAAAAGTATTTTAATCTTTTTTATTCTTTAGTATATATAGTTATTATAACATTAGTCAACAAAAGTTTTGTTCATTTATTTATGAAACTCTAGCCAAAGGTTTCTTCTCTTATTCCATTATCTTCTTCCTCTTCTATGTTCATGTTAGATTATTATTATTAACATGGTATCAAAGAGATTTGGTTGATTTTGAGACTATAAAGTGATCCACAACTTAGTGGGGTTCAGGACCGATACCAATTTCCTCTCTCTGTTTCACGGCTGATATTGATTTCCTCCCTCCATTTTCATCTTCGATCTGATTTTACATCTCTATTTTCGACACGATTATGCTCTTCTGTTTGCGACACGATTTCGTTTTGTTCATAATTAACTCTATTATTGATAGGTTATCCTTAATTTCATTTGTTCTCAATGATTGTGTTAGTGGAATTTTTGTCATTGTTTGTCATGGTTGGTGCTAAGGATAATTCTTTTCAAGCGTGTCCACCTTAATGGACAAAATTACTCTTATTGGAGTTATGTGATGAAAAAAAAATTGATTGAAAAAGATATGTAGAGTTATGTTGATGAAACTTCTGTTAAGCCTACAAATATAAAAGATGAAGCTAAATATGCAAAAGATTTAAAAACATGGAATGTTAGTAATTCAAAAATCATTACTTGAGTCAATAACTCTGTTGAGCAATTCATATGTGTACAACTAGCAAAACACGATAATGCTAAACAAATTTGTGATCATTTGAAACGTTTGTATATTTAGTCTAACTTTGCAAAACAGTATCAGTTGGAAAATTATATTAGGGTCCTTAAAGCATAATAATATGACCATTGAAGAATTCTATTCGACAATGACTAATTTTTGAGATCAATTAGCTCTCTTATTTCTTGGAATAGTAAGAAACATGACATTCTCTCTCTCTTCTACAGAAGTTGAATATCGTTCTATGACATCCATTATTGCAGAAATAATTTGTTTGTGTTGACTTTTGTCTGATATGAGTATCTCTTTTTCTAAGCCAACTTGGATGCACTGCGATAACAAAAATGTTATTCAAATTACTCATAACTCAGTTTTTCATGAACGCACCAAGCACATTGAGATTGATTGTCATTTTACTCGTCATCATCTTCAACATGAAACCATTATCTACCATTTGTCTCCTCCTTCTTACAAATTGTTGATTTGTTTACAAATATGCGTCTCATTAAATGCTTTCATTTTTTTGTTGACAAACTCTCGATGGTTTCTGTTAATACATCATAAGTTTAATGAGAGATATTAGATAATATAGTTATTATGTATTAATAGTAAAAGTACTTTGAATTTTATATATATATATAGTAACACTAACAAACATAACCTTTATTCATTTGCTTATGAAACTCTAACTAAAAATTACTTCTCTTCTTTTTATTGTATGTTTAAGGTAGTTGTTAACAATTATATACTCCAACTACTTTTGTCAAAAATATAATTGTATACTACTAGTATACGGTATCTGAGATATTCGATATTGGAAGCTTAGGAGTTAGATTTTGCTCCATTTTGTCTCTTCACAAACTTTTAAGAATGAAATATATAACCCGCAAGACAAGGGTTGTTGTCCTCTCATAGGGGCACAAGGTGCAAAACCCGTGTATCTCTATTTTCTTATTACCACCACTAGTACTATACAACATTAATTAATTAATGGAAAATATTTGAGGTGTCCTAATATATTATTACTTTTTTTTAGCCTCAAATATTATTACTCTTAATTAATAGTTTGGCCATTTCTCTTTAAGGCCTGTTTATTTTCTTGTGGGAGGATGGTGTTAAAAGAAGTTCTTTCAAATTGCACACAAAAATATCAACTTTATTCTATGCAATAAATTTATTTATAGAGTAATACAAGGATCGACCCAATAATTTCTAAGAGCAAGTGAGACCTATAAGTTTTAATATAGGTTCAAATGTTGTTTTGTTTCTCCCATTTAAGTAACTATGTAATTTTGATCATCTCATTTTTTTCATGCAATTTTAGTTATTTTATTTTCAATAAGAGTTTAATTGTTATAGTCTTACAAAATTTATATTGTCAGTATATCACAATTATTTTTAAACATAAATTTAAAAAATAATTATAATAAAAATTAAATATTTTTAACGATCTACCGACATTTATATATGAATTAAATCATTTTAAAAATTTGACTTATGATTTTTTTTTATTTGACCTTCAATTTTAATAATGTAACGATATTTATAATAATAATATAAATTAATTTTATAATAACATTCAATTTTATAGCACAAATTTGAACATAGTAGTTATAAAAATAGGATGGTATGACAAAATAGTGCATGTCATTTTATTTGAAAAAGGTTGTCTGCAATGCAGGAATTATTGCGTTGTGGGATTGTGCATGGAAGAGAGAGAAAAATGAAAAGTAGAAAGAGAAAGAGACTCCCGTCTGGAGCGGGGGGTGAGCAGATAGCAGAGAGCAGAGAGCAGATTGATGATTAGGGATTCGGAGATGCAATGCAATAATGTCATAATGTGTTGTGTGATACTTATGGGATAGAATGACGGAATGTGAGAAAGTGATGGGTTTTTTGTTTCAAGTAGAAAATAAAGCAAAATTGGGAAATTAATCTGATATGATTTGATACGACATGATGTGACTATTGTTATGTCCATCCAAATGGGTGTGAATAAATGGGTGTGGTGAGGGGCTGCATCTGCTTCTGCCTGTGCTTTTTTGTCAGAAATTATTACTATTACTATTTCTCTTTCTTCTACATGTGTTTACACACAAAATTGCATACATACAGATGCCATGCATTCCACTCAACTTCTTAATAACCACCTATACTAGAGTATTTACTATAATACAAAATTAATCCTTTTAATAAAAATAAATAATAACAAAATACATTAAATTTTATTGACTCAATTTTTCTATTTATTGAAAGTAGTAATAACAGAATGGACCCCATCCATTTATTTTCATTAACCTTATGGAAGCAATATTTAAATATTATACTAAAAGATCTCAAGTCACCTTAGAATAAGAGCGGTGTTCATATATTGTGTGCTCGTGTGTCTATATAAACTCTTAAGTGTTACCTCCGTTTTTTATGTTTAATTCTGTAAGTATTTTATTTTTATTTTATCTTATTGATATAATTAATAATATTTTTTCTTTTATATTCTTAAAAATTCAAAAAAATATATTAAATAAATTTTATTTTTATTTAATAAAAAAATATAAATTTATTAATTTGTAATATTTATATTTGTCTAAAACAATCAAGTTCAAACGGAGTACTATGTATATGCATTAACTATACCAGTATAAAATAAATGTTGTCTCATTTCTTCTACTATAAATGTTTTTCCAATTTTTGAGTTGTTCAAGAATTTGACCTTTCTCCTTCTTCTCTCTTTCATTCTCACATAACCTTTACTACCTCCACTTCATGCATATCTTCTCTACAAAGATTAACTTGAGTTCTCAGTGATCTCTCTCACTAGTGTTTTTTTTTCTTCTTTTCACAAACATATACATATGGCCTCTATGAACTTGTTAGGTTTCTCTCTCTCTCCACAAGAACACCCTTCAACTCAAGATCAAACGGTGGCTTCTCGTTTTGGATTCAACCACCCTGATGGAATCTCAAGTTCTAATCAAGTACAACAAGATCAGTGCTTTGATCTCTCAACTCCTCATCATTCTTCACTCAACCACCTTTCTCATCCTTTTTCCATTTATGAAGCATTCCACACAAATAACAACATTCACACCACTCAAGGTTTCACTGCTCTTTCACCAATACCTCATCACACATCACTAATTACTTAATATTAATTTCCTCAACAATTTTATTTTATATAATAATATTCCAACCTTCTTTTTCCTTATCTATTTCTAGTAAGGGTTTCACTTTTGTTATAGTACTTTATGAAAATATATAGTAGTATCATAGAATCAAATAGAACTTTTTTATTATTTATTATTATTAAACTCAGATGAGTTGAGTCTCATGAAAAATAGTGTCACATGACAAACAGTGTCACATCAAGTCTCAAATTTTATACATTACTAATTGAGTTTTTTTGTTTTTTTTTTAGATTGGAAGGAGAACTACAACAACCAAAACCTATTATTGGGAGCTTCATGCATTAATCAAAATGTGAACAACAACCATCAACAAGTTCAACCAAAGCTAGAAAACTTCCTTGGTGGACACTCATTTACAGACCATCAAGAATACGGTAGCAACTCAGTTGTCACACCGTATTCTTCAATACAGCTTCCGGTTCAGTCGGAAGCTGTATGCGGTGATGGAAACACAAGCAACACAAACTCGATAGGTTTGTCAATGATAAAAACATGGCTAAGAAACCAACCACCACCAGAAAATAACAATAATGAAAGTGGAGGACGTGTGCAAACTCTATCACTTTCAATGAGTACTGGTTCACAGTCAAGTTCATCAGTTCCTCTTATCAATGCAAATGTGAGTGGTGAGATCAGTTCATCATCGGAAAACAAACAACCTCCGACAACCGCAACGGCGGCACTTGATAGCAACCAAAGTGGTGTCAATGAAAATACTGTGCCTAGAAAGTCCATTGATACATTTGGTCAAAGAACTTCCATATACCGTGGTGTAACAAGGTTCTCTATTTCAATGCCAAAAATATTTATTTTTTTATTTCTACTATTTATACTTATTTATATAGTTTTTTTGGAAAAAAAATATTTTTTGTTTTTTTTTGAGATGCATGATGATGAATTTAGGGTTTTGAATTGGTTGTAGGCATAGATGGACAGGGAGATATGAGGCTCATCTTTGGGACAATAGTTGTAGAAGAGAGGGGCAAACTCGTAAAGGAAGACAAGGTAAGATCTACAAATTTTTGTTATTTAATTTTATGCTTTAATTTTATTTTATTTTTATTAATAACATAAAAAATGTTGTTTAACATGTTAATTTTTTCACCTTTTTGCATGCTCTTTTCCTCTATGGTCTTCATCAATGTACATGGTTTTGCAGTTTACTTGGGTGAGTAGAAAATGATTGTTTTAAATAATTTTAAAAATATAATTATTTTTGGCAAATAGTGTTAAAATATGGTAATGTATTTGTAGGAGGTTATGACAAAGAAGAAAAGGCAGCTAGAGCCTATGATTTGGCAGCACTAAAATACTGGGGAACAACTACTACAACAAATTTTCCCGTGAGTTAATTAATTTTCCACCTCTTAATTCTTTCATTTTCTCATGTTTATGCTCTCAACAAATTAAGGGTCGTGTTGGTCTTTTGGCATTAACATGTAAACAGTGGTGATTCCTATATTAATGTCCATGTACAATGAACAAATTCATTAATTTTTCCTCATTTGATGGAATGTGTCTATTTTTATATAGAGAGGAATTATTTTTGTCTTATAATGCAATTTTTTATTATAATAATGTGATAATTAACTTGTTGATATTGGATACTTTTATGTGTTGGTCAACAATGAATGAATTTTAGATTAGCCATTATGAAAAAGAATTGGAAGAAATGAAGCACATGACAAGGCAAGAGTACGTTGCGTCATTGAGAAGGTAATTTGCAAACTGCACTATAACTAATTAATATGATTCGTTAATCTTTGTTTATTTTTTTGCAGTATTACTAGTATTTTTTTAACATGGATTACTAGTATTTTTATATTAGTAAAAAAAAACATGGATTATTTATTGATACATTCTGTGAAATTATTGCCACAGGAAAAGTAGTGGTTTTTCTCGCGGTGCATCCATTTACCGAGGAGTAACGAGGTACATTTGACTAAATAATTCTTACTAATATTAATAAATTGTCTTTAAGATTTGCTTGTTACATCTAGAATTGTTTTCCACTTAACAATTCACTTGATAGAAAAATATCAGTAATTTCATTACGATTGAAGTTTTGTTTATAAATTATTTTGAAAGAATAAAATCGATTGTAGTACTTCTTCCATCCTTTTATACCATTAATAAAATTGTATAAAGTAAAATAGATAGAATTTTATCTTTACTAAATTAACCTTATACTTAAGTATCTAACTATGCACCGTTATCATAAATTCTCCTTTTAGCTTTAAATATTAACACAATTTTTGGGCAACAAAAATTAATATATTTGACCCAAAATTTAGACTAAATACCCCAATTTTTATTAATTTAAAGTTGCTAATATTTAAGACCAAACGGATTACAAAGTGAATGATATTTTAAAAGTGATGCAAATAATATTAATTAATTCTTCTTAACAAATGCTCTAAGAAATAAATAATATAATAACTTTGTTTTGAAAAGAGAATATTGACTCAAAGTTTGAATACACAACTTTCAATGCATTTTTTAATGCAAAATTTGTATATTTATATCCTTAACAAGTACACTAAAAATGAACAGAGACACTTGTTAACATTTATCATGTCAATTAAATAATACAATTGAAAAAATAATTTATAATATTAAAAGTTGAAAAGATAATTTCTTCATGTCCCTTAATTTACCAAACTGCAAACAAGACACAATAGAGGCTGTATATATGATTTCATATATGCTTGATCAAGATAATATCAACATATACACTAATTAAAGCATTTCTTGTTATTTCAATTATATGGCATATATGCTTGATCTAGTCAAGATAATATCAACATATATACTAATAAAAGCATTTCTTATTATTTCAATTATATGACTGCAGACATCATCAACATGGTAGATGGCAAGCAAGGATTGGAAGAGTTGCAGGCAACAAAGATCTCTACCTAGGAACTTTCAGTAAGCTAATTTCATTATTTAATCTCATATGCACTTGATACATGTTTATATATAGTCTCACCTACTTCACATTTCAACACTTCTAAATCAATCCTTTATTTATTAATGTTGATAATAATGAATTATCCAATCCACTAGTCTAATATGCATGTGCACTTATACACACATGCACATAGCTCTTACACCTATAACAATATGCATGTGAATTATATTTATTTCTTAATTTATAGCAAGACAAGATATACTATAAATCTATAAGTTTAATAACTACAAAGTAAATGCATATTAAGTTTTGTATAGATATCATAATCATGTAAACTTCACATCATATATATAATGAATCAATGTATCTGACAAAGTGGTGTAACTTTTCAGGCACTCAAGAAGAGGCAGCAGAGGCATACGATGTAGCAGCCATAAAATTCAGAGGATTAAGTGCAGTTACAAACTTTGACATGAATCGATACGATGTTAAAAGCATACTTGAAAGCAGCACTTTACCAATTGGTGGTGCTGCAAAGCGTTTAAAGGATATGGAACAAGTAGTTGAGTTGAATGTGGATAATGTCCATAGAACAGAACAAGATCATAGTACTACCATCATCAACACTTCACATTTAACTGATCATCATCAAACCATCAATAACAACAACAACTATGGAGCTTGGCATGGTCTATCATTCCAACAACAACATCATCCTTATAATACTACCAACAACAACAACATGCAATTACATAATTACCCTTATGGTACTCAAACACAAAAGCTTTGGTGCAAACAAGAACAAGATTCTGATGATCATCATAGTTATGATCACATTCATCATCAACTACAGTTGGGGAATAGTAACAATAATAGCACTCACAATTTCTTTCAACCAAGTTCTGGTTTACAAACTATGATGAACATGGATTCTGGTTCAATGGATAATAACAGTTCTGCGTCTAACTCTGTTGTTTATGGTGGTGATCATGGTAATAATGGTTATGGTGGGAGTTATATGATTCCAATGGTTAATGAGAGTGAGATAAAGGGATTTGGTTATGAGAATGTTTTTGGTACAAGTGATCCTTATCATGCACATGCAAGGAATTTGTATTATCAGCAACAATTAAGTGTTGATCAAGGAGGGTCAAATAGCAATAATAATAATAATTGGGTTCCAACTGCAATTCCAACAAGGACTACTAATGTGTCTCTTTGTCCACCTTTCACTTTGTTGCATGAATGAAGGAAGGGTCAATCTATGATGAAAGAAGGGAGATATAGGTTTTGTTTCATTTTGATTTGGAAGGGTTTAATTACTTAGAGGGGAATTATATTCTAACTTGCAGGGTAATTTAATTATTGTAGCCTAATATGTTAGTCATGGTAGAACATTTTACTGTGAATTTTGGGAATTAACTCTTAGAGAATGTAGGCTTTTTTTCATTGCCAAGTTTTTTTATCATCAGAACTAGACTCTGTAATTTTTGGAATAATTACAGGATCATACAGAGGATGGAGTTTTTGTTCATGTGAATATGCTGGTATTGTAGCTTTTTTTTTTCTTAATCAAATTCTCAAAACTTTGAATTTTCATTTTTTTTACATCTATTTCACTGTTTATTTTATGAGTTTTTATTTTCATTTATGATTAGTGTAATTTTTCTTACATAATTTTATATTTTTCAATTCAACAAGTCATAACCCATTACGTGGATGATTTTAAAAGTGGTTATGATAAAAATCAAATATAAATTAAATATTTATTTCATTGTATCACTCGTTACATTCAATAACTCCTCTCAAATTTTTTTATCACTCCTCCCTCAAGGTGAATCACTTTCTCTAGTCAATTGGTTTCAAATAGAGTAAACTTTTTTTTGGAGGAAGGTGATCATAGTGTTGTTTTTGTAGTCTACATGTTAAAGTCTTGTTAATTGGAGAGTGTCGAGGAACTACCAAGAGCAACAAATTTTAAAGTATTGAATATATGAGTTCGAGTGAGTAGATCTCAAAAAGACATACAATAGTATTTTTCACGGTATATTAAAAGTGAAGTTATTATATATAGTGCAATTAAATGATATTCATTGTCTTATTGCATGACATTTTATAACTCTTAAAAGTGCTATTAAAGCTCTTTTTTTTGTTGTAGTGGATATTGATTAGTCCTTTATATTGAATTTCAACAATATCTCCTTAAATACGAGTATCTCACGTCACTATAAAAAGACATTTAATACTAAGATCCAATACATTTTGTATCCACTACCGATTTAATTTTACCTAATTAAACTAGTTCTAATACTATTGTTGAATTGTGATGAGAGCCTAAAACATTGGGGGGATCTTCACGTTAGGCAAACAACAACCATACAAACAAATTAGATATTACGAACATCTTCACCCAGTACTTTAAATCTTTAAGACATTGATATATGGTCGCCTCATCATTTATACATTGTTAATCAAGATTCAACACTAAAATTTCCACTCAACATGAGACTTACTCACATTCAATACTCTAATAATCTCCTATTAAGTTAGAGTAATGGATAAGCTATCTGACCACCACATTATCAATAAAACTTTCGATAGAAATAAAGTCGATCACTTTTAGTCAAATCATCGACTCTGATACCATTGTCGAGTCTCATTAAGAGCAACAACAAGATAAAAACATGAACCATCAAGAAACCTAACTAGACACCGACATCTCCACCAAAAAGCTTAATAAGTTGAGTGTTTGAATCATTGTATTTCAATAATTTCATTCGTTTAGCTAATTCTTAATGGATATAGGACTAACTCCACACTTAAATTTCTACATGTGTTTGTGGTGGGTAGATATTTGCTGGGGTTATAGAGATGTCAGGACACGTACTCTCAAAACTCTATTTGTCGTCTAATTAAAGTATGACACCAAAGAATATTATTTAAAATTAACTCTTCAATGCATTTCCTTAGTTTTGATAGTTTAATTTCTTATAAAAATGGTTGGATAGAGTATCATATCACATAGTTTCATGTCTCATTAAAATCATAGAAACAAATGTGCATGCTCCAAAAACAATGATCTTTAGTGTTAATAGTTTACTATGACTCATTTAATTGTTGGTCATCAATACCCTTTGTCTTCTAATTCATTGAATGAGAAAACAACAAAAGTGAACTATTTTAAATTTCCTTTCCTCTAATGGTGTTTTGTTTGTTTGTGATTCGTACTAGTATATATTGACTAGTCATAGTAACTATGAATAAAAAACAAATTATTAATTAATAATTGATAAAAGTGAAACAAATAGATACAAATAGAGCATGAAAATCGATGATAAATTGATATTTTTTATGGGAGAAATAAGCGGGGTGGTCGTGCCTCCTTGGAAACAAAACCTTACTACCACATTACTATTATTTTATCAAAACTCTTTCTTTCATACTATGCACCACCTGCTTGGTTGCAGGATTATTTTCACTCTTATTCATGCATATATATTTATATGAACCCTACCCTCTTACCAAACAGATTTCCAAGAAAAGTATACTTTGTTAAAGTATACTAACATGTACTCAGTGGCTCACAACACAATCCTTTCCTTACTTTTTGTTCCCATGCTCTATACTATTTTCTTTTCTTTTTTTTGCAAGCTCTATAGTAATTCTTTGTCTTTGTTTATAACAAAAAATTAACATGCTCATAATTGTTTTAACTTTTTTAATTGTTTTATGTATATATTTTAATGAAAACCGTAAGACATTAAATACTCATTAATAATATTAAAAAGACTAACATTTTAGATATAAGTAATTTAAATAATAAATATATATTAAAAATTGTAACTTTTTTTTTATATATAAAATCTATAAAAATTCTCTTATATATAGGACCAAAAATAATATTACTATTTTTTTTATGCATAGGAGTACTATGCAATTATATACTAAAACCATATATGATGGAGTCATGGAGTACAATATGAGTTTGTATGGTCTTGATAATAAAATATTATACTTATTTTCTATTTTTTATTATTATAAAATTTATTTTTTTTCAAAAAGAATAAAGAATCCACTTTTGAACAATTTTCTAAGAGGTTAGACACCTTTAACTATATAGATATATTCTAAAATTTTGAAAATCACCAACACTTATCATGTTTTATCTCTCCACATTCACCTCTTTAGTTTTTGGAGTTTAAAGACTATAGATTGACTCTATTTATAAAAATATTTTATGAATTAATATAATAAAATAGCTTGCATCAACATAAAATATTATTATATGTATTTTACATGCATAAATTTAAAACTCTTTGACCCCATTGACCAATGCATAAGTGTGATGGAGGCACGAATTTACGGGGCTAAATGTTCCTAACCTCTGTGATGTGAGACTTGAAAATTACTTTATTTTTAAGGTAAACCGCACTAGGTATTTTAAAATTATAAATGTAAAGATAAATCACATGTGTAAGATCAAGTAACTGTAATTTATATGCTAAAAGATAGTAGAAATATTGATACGGTGAGATGTAGGTTAAAATATTTGTATTTTATCAAATTACTAATAAATATTTTTTCTAATTCACAATGAATGATTTATTTGTAAAAAAAAATAGTCTTAAAATAAATAATGTTTTTCAATTTACAATCTAATATGTTTTTTAATTGTACTATTTAATTAATTGGAATGTACCAATATTTGATAAAAAAATATTATTTTCTCTTTCATTTATATATTTTTTTAATATGTGTGAAATGATAGGTTATAGAATTGTGTTTTAAAGATATTTTGGTACTTTTGGGTGTAAGATTTTCATTTAGAACATTGCTCGGATAACAAAATTGAAGGATATGAACTTCTATCTTATTAAAAAAATAATAATCTTCTCTTCCATGTCCCTAATTTATGATTGAATAAAGTCACATTTTTGTTTGTTTGTTTAACTAAAATTTTGTATTGGTAGGTGATGAGCGAGAGAAAAGAAGGGATTCGAGGTTAGAATAGTCCAATAATATAAAATTGCACGCTTCATGTGCCTCTGTGTATGTGTTTTTCTCAGATAGAATCCTATCATAAGCTAACAAGTTCTGGGAATGCTCATTCCTGTCTTTTTTATCGAGCCTTAAATTAGTAATTTACCAAATCCAATGCCCAATAGCTTTATGGTTGTGGAAACTCTTTGGGATTTGAACATTATTTTGATTTTTTTTTTTTTTTGAGATGGTAAATTTCACCATAAATAACTCACACAAATGCGAACTTTCGAGATAAGATATTCAACCTAACAATATCGGCATTTATCAATCGAATTAAGACTAAGGACAACCTTATTCTGATTTTGACTGGACTTTTAAGAAAATGGGTATCTTTTAAAAAAATTACAAATATATTGAGAATTGCAAAAAAGAATAGTCATTTTATAAAATTATTTAATTTTCCATTATTATTGAACTTGATGTTTTGGAAATAATGCACGTAATAATTGAAAAGTACAATGAAAAATAAAAGAATTTAAAGTTACATTGAAAATTAAAAATGTCATTTATTTTAAAATAATTTTTTTTATTAAACTAACGGTCATTGTGAAACCGAAGGAGTAACATTATTCAAAACAAAAATATCAAAGATAATACAAATGTAAAATAACGTTAAATATATACATTAGTCCTTCAAGTTATTTATGTTTAACAAATTAGTCCTTTAATTTTTATTGTTTTAACGTTTACGTGGTTAACCTTTTATCCGTTACCAAAAAAAACCCTTAATTTGAGGGATGGTATTGAATTGAATAAGAATAGTTTAAGAACTAAAATTTTATATGCCGTATTATACATTACTGGTAGTAGGCATGAGATGGCGTGTAGGGGATGGGAGGCATATAAACATTTGCAGAGAACCATGAATAAGACCATTGGAGACCTTTTGTAACCAGTTCAATGTTGTAAGGTTATGAAAAGTTGACATAAAACATGGAAATTCTGATTGATAATGCAGAATTGATAGTGCCCCGGCAATTGGATGGCTATTTGAAAGATCAGGGTACCACAAAATAAAGGTGTTCTTAGGGCAGTCGTAGGGTGTTTCCCAACACGTGTATGTCTGAAAAACAATTAAGTCCATTGCACAAAATAGTCAACAGTGATAGAAATTAAGAGGATGAATGGCACCTGTTTTATGGCTGTGACAAGGAGCGATATATCGGGTCTGTGGCAGGTTTATGGCCAGTGACTGATGTAGTGCATGTGGATGAGGCGTTATGAGAGTATGGTGAGAGGAGAGGGAGTAGAGATATGAGATTTCCATCTTATTAGCACACTGTCCGTTACAGGACTAGCACAAGACCAATATGAATGCAACAGTATTGTTTTGGCATTTGTATATCCAACATTGCAAAAGGCCATTATCCAAACTAGGGCTATTCTAGATAATCATAGATCTCTACTGAACCATTTACCAAACTTTAGGATAAGTGTTATTCGAAGACAAACAAATTATGTAGCTCACAAGCTAGCATCACATTTGGTGGTGCATTTCTCGAGTATATCACAGTAAAACTCAAAAACAATGTTGGAAAATTCTCATTTAATACTACTAAATGACATATTTCATTAACTGTTATCTGTCAAAAATGTAATAAATATGACACAAAAGTTAATCAAATCACCAACAGATATTGAACCCAAAACAGAAAAACAGCAAAATAAAAGGTATAGAATCTTGAAAGCCTTCAAAACCCAACAAGAGTATCTCAACCACAGTGGATGAATAGTCAGATATAACAGACTATTGAGCTCCCATCTTAATAATCATGCATTTCTCGTATACCTGAAACCAATGGAGGATTAAAAGAAAAAAAACCACTCAAGTTCCAACAAAGAAAGTATTACCCAAAAAGCAATCAGCAAAACACTGATTTATCAGGTGTTAGAATAATTACAATTAGAAAAATCATGCACTTCTCGTATAACTGAACTAAACTTTTAAACAAAATGGTAGATAATTCCAATTAGAAAAATCAAATAAAATGAAAAACAGTTCTTCTTCAACATGTATCAATAATAATGGAGACTGAATAAACATAACTGAACTAAACTTTTAATAATGAAAAACACCTCTAATGGTGCCCGTACTTTCTTATGAAAATACCGCGCAGTCATGTAGACTACTAAACTGCTTAATGACTACGGCAGAACATACCTGTAAATAATTTAATTGAGACAAGATCTAACAGCTTTGGTTCAAAGCTCAATCTTGAGGTTTCATGGCAGGGAAGAGAAGGACCTCCTGTAACCAAAAGGACACATAGTTATAACATATTGTCAGCATAAAGTGATCATGCAAATAAATACAGAGAGAAAAGAAAAAGAACCTTAATATTTTGCGAATCAGTCAATAACATGGTCAACCGATCAATACCCAAACCCCAACCACCAGTTGGTGGCAAACCATACTCCAAAGCAGTACAAAACGTTTCATCCAAGGCCATTGCTTCATCATCACCTGATTGCCGATCCTGAGATGCAAAACAAATAACAATCAATACTATTATTGTTTTACAAGAAAAATGGCCACCCATTTTTTAGCATATTCAAGCAGTATCATAGTTTATCACCTTGAGTTGATTAGCAAATCTCTCCCGTTGTACTACAGGGTCATTCAATTCAGTATAAGCATTGCAAAGCTGAAAAGTAACAAAAACAGTTATCAGAATCGTGAATCAATATTTTTCAAAAATCATTCACCAAAAGGTCATGATATTACCTCACGTTTGTTAACAAACAATTCAAAACGTTCAGTGAGGCCTGGTTTTGATCTGTGATACTTCGCCAAAGGACTCATAATCTCAGGATGGTTTATGATGAATGTAGGATTGACACATGTTTCCTCCAAAAAGTGCCCCACAAGCTGCAATACAACAAGAACAATCAAAAGCCATTTTTTCCCACTAGGTGGTGTTGGCTACAAACATGGATCAAACAATGCTAAATGTATCGTCATGAATCATATATAAAATTCTTAAAGCTTTCTTTGGTTTTCCTCTAAATTTTAAATCATAAATCTAACTCAATCAAGACATTTAGCAAAACATAATACACTATAAATTTAAAAAATCAAACTAATATACGAAGATTCACTATCTGATCCTACTCTAGCCTCTTCACTGGAAGATACAATTAACTACTGTAATACTAGCTGTTATTTTACGCAAGTAAAGTTTATGGTTTTTCCCCCTCTCATCCATATGTATTTCACTCTGTCATACATAACACAAAACTAATGCCGAAATGGTCTTATCTGTTTATTATCTTTAATCATTCCGAAAATTTCACAGTAAGTATACCATTGGAAATAACACTGATAAACACTCCCACAAAATAAAAGTGCGCTGTTCCAATAAAGAAAAAGAAAATATAACCAACCTTCACATAAAAAGAAAAAATTAAAAACAAGGGACCATATACTCAAAAGAGTGAGGGGGAAAGGATATAAGATTACTTTATCCAACAAACGAGCAGTTGTTTCAGGAGGGGGGCATTTGATTCCATGCTTCGAGCAGGCATCCTTCAGATATTGATTTGTTTCAGCACTCGACAAGTCTTTGGGAATACTGAGGCCTGCTATCTGCTCTAATCCTTCAATCATGTCAATCCTTCTGTAACAATAAAAAAAATCCAAATCAATAATCATTCATAAAAAATAATAGAACGTTAATATCCATCATTGCAAGAAAAAGCACACCACACACTTGAATGGTGGAGTGAAGTCAATTTCAATAGGGTCCTTATCAATTCCATCTGCATGATACTTGATTTTATAGCTTCCTTTTGTAAGTTCATGAACCATACCTATTCAATGGTTTCAACAAAATGGGATTAAGATGACTTAAAGATAATAAAAGAAGCTACATGACAGTCAAAGACCTAGTAAATGCTCACCACTTAACATTTGCTCAGTTATCTCCATTATATCATTGTAGTCCTGATAAGCCATATAGAACTCACAGGTAGTAAACTCAGGATTATGAGTCAAATCTATACCCTCATTCCTAAATTGTTTCCCAATTTCATAAACACGGTCCAACCCACCAACAACCAACTCCTTCAGATAGAGTTCTGGAGCAATTCTCATGAATAATCTCATGTTAAGGTCATTATGATGGGTTACAAAAGGACGAGCAGCAGCACCACCGGCAATCATGTTCATCATAGGTGTTTCAACCTGAGAGTAGTGGAAAAATAGGTGAATAGAAGGAAAGAAATCACAGGGATCCATCACAAGAGTACTCAGTAACAGAACAAACCTCCAAGAAATCAAGGTTGTCTAGGAACCTTCTAATGTAAGAAATGACTTTAGACCTGGTCTTGAATATTTCTCGCACCTCTGGATTAAGCATCAAATCCAAATGGCGTAACCGATATCTTGTTTCCTATAAGAAAAGATAATGAATTGAATAAATCCAATATTTATCAGTACATAATATATATATATATATATATATATATATATATATATATATATTTTATAGAAAGAAAATGGGAGATAATATTACACATAACTTTGTTCAGTTTCTACAGAAAGTGTTATCAAAACAAGTATATATCATAAATAGAAGAATGATGCCTCAGAAATTCGACTTTATCTTTCAACATTTGAAAAATGAACATAAAGATAAAGATACATGCTTCAGGGTTGCAATGTGTCCTTGAATCGAAAGTATGATTCAATTTACTCCCTAGTGTACATATGTTCAATTGATTTTGAGTTGATATCGTTTTTCAAACAAATGAAAAATTTACCAAGGCAGGTAGAAATAATTTCACATTTTTGGCAAGGCAGCAAGAAAGCTGCATGTCAATAAATGTTTCCGCAGAAATCAATTAAAATCAATTCATTTAAATATCACAAAGGGTCTAGCAAGTTGCAACTACGTTATTTCATAAAACTGAACCATTAAAAGATAAATAAAATTATATATGTATCAACCCATTCACTAATCTAAACTGTAACCACCAAAGGTAGAAGAAATCGCAATCTAACATTTTATAAGATAGTATCCCTATTTATCACCTACTATGATTTGTTTGGAGGTATAAGATAGTATGTGGCAGACTTAAAGCACTGAAAATATCTATCAGACTGCATTTCGTGCCATTATACCTGATCTTTCAAAATATATGATTCAGGATTCCTGGTACTTCCCGGTACCCATGCATGTTTCTGCAGATCATAAAAGTAATGATGTCATTGTATTGTCATCAACCGCAGCAAACTTAAAGCAATGATGCAGACCTTCAAATTTGCATTATCAGCAGCAGCAGCGGCGGATTTTTGTCTTGGCATCATATGCAGACAATGAGACAGCACTACAAAAGTTTTGGGAAAAATACTAAGCTCTCCCTTCTTGCTTTTACCTGGACAATTAAAGAAGGTAAATCTTAAAAAAAAAATACAACAGAATACATCCTAATTATGAAATTTCAAACAGAAAAACAATGGCCCAATTAGTAGGATTTAAATAAATGTAAATGAGACTAACATGGCCTCCATATTTTGCAACTAGCAAGCACTTTGGAGAAATATGAGTGCTTAAAATGGTTTGCAATTGTTTCATGAATGGCAGTGAGGCATTTTCCCAGATTATCCTAATAAGACTTATACTTTAATTTTCTATCCAAGACTTTTTTCTTATTTTACTCCTATTTACAAAGAATTAATACATTTAAAAAAACTTATTATCCTTATTGCAAGTATTTATTGTTCAAGTCAAAGAATTACAGACAGGAACAATACTAAAAGAATATAACGCGCCAAACCTGGAAACCCTATGATGCCAACAACATCACCACGCTTCACATTAGAATGGAGTTTGGAAAACTCGGCCTCGTCCAAGTCTGATTTACTGCATTGCAGATATATTAGTTGATTCTATCCTACTAAATTAAAAATGAAAAATGAAGAAAATATGGGATCTAAAATAGTTATTAAAAAAAAGGTAAAATTTAAGAAAGAGCTAAAATGTAAAAAAAAAATATCTTGTCCACTACTTCAAATTCCGCTAAGCTATAGCGCCGCTATGTCGACTATTTGATAATACTGATATTACCGTATTCTTATCACTTGATATAATATACAAATGATTTAATATATATGCACGTACAACGTAAAACTTTTTTACACATACATCCAATCACATCTTAACATGCAGATATTTGTGGGGATATTTTAGGAACTAACATAACAAAGTGGCCACATTGTACGGTTAAATTCAATGCATGTGTAAAATAGTTTTATAATTGTTGGTGCATATAAATAGATCTCATATAATCAATGACTAATCTAGTTTTTAAAATACGTGAATGTTTTATAAATTCTTTCTCAATGTTGAATAGTGGCTGAAGGGCTTTCAGATGGTTCAACAACATTAAGCATCCAAATGGACCCAACTGTTCGGAGTTTAAATTTAAAAGCTTCTCTGTTTCTGCATTTTCTTAATGAAAAGAAACTATATAATGAATATGTTTCAAAAAAATCATAATAAATGTGAAAAACTTTTGGGAAAACAAAATCTAAAAAATTTGTTCACTTATTTTCTCATAAGCTTACAGGTATCTGCAATTGTGAAAAAAGTATCCCTGCAAATGAACACGTCATAAAATCCCTTTCTTAAGCTTAAATTTTGAGCTCTTTTACAAAACAAAAATATAACAACAAAGGTCTAATAATTGGCATATAATAACTTGATACAAAATTTTGGACCACTATCATCTCTGCATGTGCAAAATTGAAGACAACAACAATGAGTACCTTTTATCAGCCATAACCTGAACCTTAAGACCACCACCATGCAGGTCATAAAAGACGAGTTTTGCACCAGAGGCCCGTTTGTGCATGATTCGACCTGTAAAATAGAAAAACAATTAGATAAACAAAAGCAACCAACAAATTCAACAACAAAAAATCAACAAAGAAATTGATGACTACCAGCCAAAGACACAGAGACATCCTCAAGGTGTTGCCCATCGCTTAAACCTCCATATTCTTTGATGTATTCCTCAATAGACAAAGAAACAGAGAATTTGTGTGGATATGGGTTTTTGCCTTCTTTCTTTGCAGCTTCAAGATACTTCAGCCTATTCTCCAGGTATTGCTGCAGTGAAAAACCCCAAGTAAGAAAAAAAACTCCTCAAATATTGTATAACTGAAATAACATCTCGAAAATGTTGCAGTGACAAAAGAAGAGTATTACCGTTGGATCCATATCTTCATCATCAGCAGCAGGTGCAGATTTGTTCTCTTTAGCACTTTGCATTTCAGCAGCCTAGAAAATAATATACATTATACAAAAAAAATCAGAAATTGAAATCAATGAAAAAGTAGAATCACACAAAAATTTACTAAAACATGTAGAAACTTAATTTCAACAAATAAATATTAACGACTGATAAAAGGTTGCTAATTATGTATTGACCATAGTTAGTTCCGCAATTTTTTACTAAAGAATACAGAAGCTAAATTTTAAAATATATATATATATATATATATATATATATAAATATCACCACTAATGGAAGATTACATTACGAATTGATTGATCATAGTTGGTTTCGCAAATTTATACTCAAACATACAGAAACTAAATTAAAAAAAATGTAGGTGCATTTGTTGCAGCTTTTTAGTAAAATAATCAATTTTATAAAAAATATCACTTATGAAAGTTTGATATGTTTGGCACAGCTTTCTTTAAAAAATGAAAACATGAAAATATCAAAAAATTGCTTAAAATGAGAAGCTATTTTTAGTAGCTTCTAACAAAATCAATCTTTATATCTAAATTTTATATAAAAACAGAACAGCTTCTCATTTTCTCAAAAATCTCTAATTAAAAATAATCTCCAAATAACGGAATAACAAAATCAATATTTTGTATAATCAAAATAACAAACAGGGTCCTTAATTGATTGATCGCAAAATACCTTTTTGGCTTTCTCCTCCTCCTTACGTTTCCTTTCCTCTTCTCTCTGCTTGTTCTTGAGTTCACGCTTGAGTGCACTGTAAACAAAGTGATGGGAATTAAAGTTTAAAAAAGAAAAATCAAATTCATTTAACAGTGATAGTTAACTGAATTGTGCAAATAGAAAATGGTTAGGATGAGGCACTTTTTGCTTATGTTTTCGCCGGTGGCGGTGGTCGGAGGCTCCGGAGGTGTTTCCATTGGAATGACAAGACAGTAGCAGCTGGGAGGAGTGGAAGAAAAGATGAAGAACGGCGACGCTTAAGAGATGGAAATGGAGAGTGAAGAAGACGTTGCAGATGTTTTAGGGTTTTCTCGGATTTGGGCTCTAGTATTTGTTTAGTGGGCTTTATGTTTTATTTGATTTATCAACTTTTCTTTTATGTTGGTGATAAAAAAAAGTTTAAATATTACTTAGCGTTATAATACACGTTAATTAAAATTTGAATCTCTACAAAAAAAAAAAAATATATATATATATATAT
>JBBPBP010000003.1:1901033-1924438 GCA_037974735.1 Cicer chorassanicum
AATAATATTAATATTAATATATTATTTTTATTATTTATTAATGTATTATTAATAATTTTATTATTATTTATTAATTATCATTATTATTATTATTATTTTTGTCAATACATTAATGAATAATAATATGTACTATTATTAATATTATTATTATTTATTAATTATTATTATTATTATTTATTAATTATTATTATTATTATTATTTATTAATGTATTATTATTATTATTAATGTATTATTATTATTATTGTTTTATAAGTTATTAATAATATTAATAATATTAATAATATGAAAAATAATTTTTTTAATGTATTATTATTATTATTATTATTTATTAATGTATTGTTATTTATTTATTTATAAATTTATTATTATTATTATTTATTAATATTATTATTAATTTTATTGTATTATTATTATTATTATTAATATTAATGTTTTATTTTAATTATTATTATTATAATTAAATAATTATTTAAAATTTAAAAACATTAGAAAAAGACAAAAAAAAAAAAAAAAACCCAGAAGGAGGTCGCACCCCCAGCCTGCGACCTCCAACTGGGCCTGCCAAAATTTTGCTTTCAGGAGGTCGCACCCCCGTTGCGACCTGTAACGTGGCCCAAAAAACAGGGCAATTTGGTAACATAATTCAAAAAGGGGGCATTTTGGTTACTTTTTTTAAAAAGAGGGATATAATGGAAAAAAAAGTCTTACATGTTTTGTTGTTGAAAATTTTGGAGGAATTAAATGTTTTGTTGTTGAAAATTTTGGTTTTACTGAGCAACTAGTGGACTCTCTAATTGATATGAGCTTATTTATATTTATTTTGAGACAAATATATTGACATTTGTTTAATTTGATAGTTTTGTTGTATAAAAGATTGATCTTATAAGTAGTATGTATTTAATTTTGTTGTATAAAAGATTGATCTTATAAGTAGTATGTATTTCGTAAAAGAGATCAGAAATTCCCACAATTACAAAGTCTCTAATTTAAGTTTGTTGTCCAATTTAAATATATGTCAATTGAACTATAATTTAAAAACAAATTAATATATGTTTCAATCGGTACCTATTGTGTCTCTATGTTACTCATCCTTTGAACTTTGATTTCTTACAATTCAACTTCTAATACAGTTAGGACAATCCACTTGATCCAAGAGTTTTTTAGAGTTTACATTTAAACATGTTGACACAAAGCAGAATGATAAGAATGCTCAAATAATAGTATATTTATTATTAGTACATGTTGAGGACTACCTGATCACCAAAAGAAGATACATCTTGCTCCATGATCACCACATATAAAGATACATCTTGCTCCATGATCACCACATATAGTACACCATACAACAATGAATTCTACTATACAAGATGCATAATGAAGTTATTCCATACACCGGTAGTTTTAGACTACCTTGAAATGCACCAAACCGTTTGCTGCATAAATAATGGTAGCTTAGGTGTTTCCAGGTTTCTTCAATGTTTTCTAAAAACTAATAGCATGGCAAAACACTTTCCTTTGATCAACGGGGAACACAAGCACGTCAATATGACGTATTGACACCCTTTTTCCGAAAGGAGACAAATTTAGAGAACCATAGGGTTGATTGCATCCATATCCGCCACTTTCGATGTCTTAGATTTCTTGCTAACCATTGTCTCAACACCCAGCCATTTCTGAATAAGTTGAAATACGGTTTTATCTCGTAGTAATCCACGGTGCTCAGCAGGAACTCCTACCCTTTCAACGGCTTCAAGTCCATCGGCCTGTGACATGAGAAGACAATAGAACTCCTCAAATTAATATGATAATTTTGTAAATGATGTTGATTACTCGACACAGTTATAGCATAATGCCAGAAGATAAATTTGGGACTCCAATATTAAGGAAACATCAGATAGTTCAAACGATATACATCTATCTGGCCTATATCCATAAGCATGCAGAATGCATCAACCTTCAAAAGGCAGCAACTAATTTCCTTGAAAAGCTTAACAACTCTTAGAATGACCTGAATAATTAGTTTTCATATTATAGTTTTGGCATTATATAGCCAAGTCCTAAGCAGTTATGCTGATATCAACGTGGTTGCAGTTAAGTATATGTACAAAATACAGAAAGATCAAAGAGAGCACCTTGGCTGATTCAACAGGAACTGATCCATCTCCATCAACATATGAATATTGTGGCTGAAAACCATAGAGAAATATTTTTATTCAATGCACATACACATGAATACGTACTGCAATTAGAAAGAAGTGAGATAATTATGTCATCCCAGGGACAAAAACAAAATGCAAATACTGAGCCAAAATAACTAAAAAGCAGCAAAGTTATTCAATCTGCTTGCCTATTACTTCCTCCATCCTCTTATCTCAGCCTAACAGAAAATCCCACCCTTTTCCCCTTTTCCTAAGAACTTCTATAACTCCAACAGCCAGATTTATTTTGTTTTGTTTTTCAAAAATTAATTATATTCTTTTTGTACTTCTATTTTAACAGTCTGTAGACAAGCCCTACTTCCCAAGTGCAAGAAATGTTTGAAATCCAAATCTAATAAACGATTTCCTTTTACGATTATAACAAATGTTTGCCTCTCAATAAAGATTGAAAATGGTACAGTATAAATAAGCTATTTATTTTTAGAGAATAAAGAGATGACAGTCTTATTATTGTTCTTTATCATTGAAATATAAGAGATTTAAGTGGCTCACCAATGTCTGGCATATTTCAGATAAGTCCTCTATAGGAGATTTTTCTGAGCCATAGCTGCATTAGGCATGCACATCAGGACATGTCAGAAAAATATTGTAGAAACTTTTGAAAATTGAGCAGAGGATATTTCATCTAAACTCTTACAATAATGGATCCAATGTATACCCCCAAATATAAGTGATAAGATTACCCTTCTTGGATATAAATTTATGGAAAGAAAAAAAAAAGCTTTATGAAATGTAATAAAGAAACAAGACAAGTCCAGCTAATCGAGAAAGTTAGTATTAATTATAGGCATTAAAAAGGACTTAGATCAAATCTGTAAGGTAGATAAACCTCCCAATATCAGTTTTATAAGGTGACCCAATTTCTACCAAACCTTCCCTTCTCTAAACCTATATAAATTCGAAGACATACATGTTTTTTCCAATAACAATTTACTCACATACCAAACATCAAAAGGTGTCTCAAATGATGTTCCATAAATGTTATAGAAGCTGACCCCGTCCGGTAGTTTAGCATTACTTATAACTTTACGAGTTTCAGTAGCCCATTTGAGGATAGCTAAATTAAAGGGCAGTGATATTGAGTTCCCATTATAATTTAGCTGCAAAAAGAGAGAAGAAAAACATAAGTTTTTGGTATAGGGTAACGGGAAAGTTACTTGTGAAATTAAAAGTATGTATTTCTTTGCTTTAAGGTTTTTATAATTAAACCAAACTAGCTTGGTCTTACTAATGACAAGTAACAGCTTTCTCTTCCCTAATGCTGAATCGACATGTGCTATTATTAAACAAGTCTGTCACTTAAGCCTCAACGACTGTCCTCCTGAGAATATGACAAGACCAAACCCAAAGCAGCCAATTTGACTGATTGAACATAGTATTGAACCAAGCTCAGTTCAGTTCTTATCTAATAACCATAATTGCTCGTAAGGCTCATGACTGGTCAAAGACCGTGCAAGCCAGCCAGACCAACTGCGACGCCTAGGCAAGTCGATTAAATAGCAAATCAATCACGTGGGGGAAGCTCATATAGGTGCCATATCAGACATGGTTAGGAGTTGAACCAAGACACCTAACATGCAAGGCCAAGGAATTGGCCACTTTCCCTTACAACTTAACCATTTTATAGTTATGCATATTAATCAGTTATGGTTATAGCTAGCCACCTTACTTCCCATCTTTTAATGAAAACAAAATACTTCATACAAGTTTAATCGTGCAAGAAAAATCAAAGGTTCAACCATGAATTACTTGAACATGTCAAGCATGTATGGCTACATATTACATTAATCAATCTAAAGAAAAGTTCAAAGAAAATACCTCATTGTGCCTTAGTGCTCCTTCAAATAAAGAGATACTCTGGGTTGGTCCATAAGATTCCAAATTGATGTTAACATTCCCATCCTTTTCATGCTTTCGCCAAACATGAATTTCTGGCTGCTTTTTCCATTTATAATCCGGATTTGCCAACATCTCATAGATTGATGGACACTCAACCAGCTAATGTGATAAGATTATCTCAACAAAAGTTGGTGGTTTTAAAAAATGAAAACATGTTACACAGATCATATAAATTGTGACCATTCTCAAAAGGAATGAGTTGAATGGTGGCCAAGCTTTGGATCTCAATAACAAGAGGACATGATCTGCAGACAACAGTGGATCACTGTTACAAGCGTGAGAGAGGTTCATCAGTGTGGAGCCTTCAATGACTTGGTTGGAAATTTCAAATGGGTTGTTGAAACTCGAAGGGAGAAGATCCCGTAGAGTGTGTAGAAGAGTATCATGCACGGAATAATCTTAGGCTCATCCATTGGAGGTTCCACAGCATAGAACATTGCAAGTTCCCCTCAAAGCTATTCTCTCTTGTATGCAGTTCATATCCACTAGTTCCAAAGGATTCAAGCCTGGTCCATGTCCAACTCATTCCTTTAAAGAGACAGTTCAATTGAACTGGATTGGCCACTTCATTGGCAATGATGCCTGATAAAAACTTAAGAAGAGTAATTGGAGATTTTTCTTAGTAAAAAATATTATGATTTATCCCCACATCCAATTCAGTCAATGACATAACACATTAACCAAGAACAAGAACATACCAATTGATGAAAAGACCACCTTGATACAAAAAAATAGCTTTCAAAGCCTTCAACGAATTCTAATCCAGTTAATAGAGAATCGTTGATGCACCCTGGGGCTCCTGTTCACATGGAATTCATATTCAAGTATAGATAGTTAAGACATCTATAAAATTGGAAAAGGGAGAGTATAGAGGAGAAGAATGTTAAAGCCCCATTACATGTTTATTCAAACAACAAAATTGAAGTTTTTCCACCAAGTATGGCTGGCACTATAGATCAATCAGCAGTGGGATTTTTTTCAATGGACAATTGAGCATTTTTCTGTCACTTTCATCAAATCAAAATATTTATAGTAGACTTATTAGTTATTACTCTTAGTAACCAAATTTTGGAATGGCTTGGTAATTATTTCGATTTAGTCCATGGAAAAATGTCAGAATCAAAACAAATCCCTAGTAAGGGCGGTTACTAATCAAAATTAATGAGACGAAAACTTGCAATCAAATAAGAATGGAAGATAAAGATAATTAGCCATAGCATGGCACGATGATCATTATATTAAGTAGCATTAAAAATATTTCATAATTCATTTCATGAACTTCACATTTAACCATGATATGGCTATCAAGAAGGGTATGTTTATATCCAACTGTCCTTAAACTTTGAACCATGGACCAATAATATTGACCATTAAATACTAAACAAATTAAACCAAAGAAAAGGAAAGCACATAAAACAGAGGAAAATGAATTACCTTGGAAAGGGCAAGCCAAGGAAATCCATTTATTCACATATTTTGAGAACGCCTGCCAAAGAACAACATAAATAACCACCAGTTTAGCAACATTGTAGAAGTAGCAAGCACAAGTTTCATAAGCAGTGAGTGAGAAAAACTGTGCTCACATCTCTGTAAAGTGACATGAAACACAAGATCATAACCCCTCCCATTGAGTGTGAAATTATGTTGACTTTTCTTCCACCAGAGGCTTTGTAAGCAGTTTCCAACTTGAGTTTAAGGCCATCCATTAACTTGTCCACCCTACCAACAACAACAAAATAAGCACATATAGCTAGTTCGTATCAACTTTTCAATAAGTACATGCAAGAATAGAAAGGTTGAAATAATGTTATAAATTACAATGAACACAAGTCCTCCAAATTACAGCCTCTTCTATAAGTTGAAACGGACTTTAGCATCTCAACTTTTTCAAAAATTCTCTCATTTAACTTATATATAGACAATAACATATTAACATCTATAAAGTTGTAAGTACTAAGAACTACTTCCATAAGCTAGAAAACCAACCCAAACTAAGTGGGACAATGTTTGAATCCACTCGGTGAACTGAATGAAGTTTATAACAACGACATTACCTATTGCTTTGTCTGAAATCGTATCCGTATCCAAACAAAGTGGTTCCTTTGACGTAGCCACATCCAACAAGCATGTCAATCATGTCATGAAAATGATACACCTCTGTCAAATGCACACATTTTACAAACTGCAACCACACATAACATACAAAAAACATTAAACTTAAGCATTAGAAAAAACAAAATAAAAAATATACATATATCATAGTGTTTTGAGGTTTATCATTGGTTATTTACCCATGACGGATCTAAAATATCAATTGCATAGAGACCGTGATCATCGTCAGGAACAACAATATCAGATTTCTTGTCTAACGCTTCAGTGTAACCTAAAAGTTGGTGTTAATTTAGTGTGAGAAATGAATGAATGAACAAACATTCATAAGTGAAAACTCCAAACTAGTTTATAGAAAACAACAGAAATGCTTAAGAACAACTGCAGACGGAATATAAAGGCTTAAGAAGTCTCTGCAACAGCTCACAACTGCTTGCGGCTGCATTCACCTCGGCAACATCAGCTCATGTTTTACCATAATATCAAGATTTGCAGCCTAACAATAACCCCGATTTAGGAAATGATATTTTGACAGACAAATTTGATAATAATTTCAACAACAATTTTGAATAGTTAAAGCAGTTCAAATAAGTGGTTAATTATCAATAATGAATATAATAAAGTATCGCAACTTATTAACTACCCACTGAACTAACCGCGGTTTTAAACACTTCATCAATCAGGTGTTCAAACATACTCCCTCAGTCTCACAATCAGCGTCACTTTAGCAAAAAAAATTATCTATAAATGAATGTCATTCTTAATTTTCAATGTAACTTTAATTTTTTTTCTTTCTATATTGCCCTTCAATAATTACTATGTACACAATTTATAAAACATTATAGTACTTTACATTGATAATAGTGAAAAACTCACCGATAGTTAAAGATTGGTAGTTTAATAAAATGAGTTCTCTATTTCTTCAAATCATTAAATTTGTTAATAAGTGTGAAAAAACCTTAAACAACACCTCAGTGTGAGACAGAGGAACATCATATCCATTGACTATCTGAATTGTATTTAAATATACATGATTTTCAGTGTTCAATATACATTAATCACAATATGTGTTCAAATATACACCTAAAAATTGTGGTTGACCACTTTAAAATCATAGTTCATTGTGTTCAACAAATGCTTAATGAGTTACTTATAATCATTAACAATCCAGTAAAACATAATATTGAATTTATTGTAAAAATTCTGTGTTCAAATAACATTACTCATTAGAAGCGTGTATGCTAAAAATGACAGTATAGAAAGTAGTAGTAGTATAGTATAGTACCTGTTTGGGGATTGTAAAGGGACCAAATCTTCTTTCGGAACTCTAAGTCAGCGAGGAAGATTCTGACCCAAACACGAGTGGTGAATCCGAATTTCTTGGGCTTGGAGTGAAGGATGGAGCCACCCATGCCCGAAACAAGTAGAACCGGGTCACGATCCGCCAATGGCTTCTCGGATCCTTCATCGCCAAAACACGGACACAAACCCATCGGAAGTGATGAAGCGCGGTGCGGTGCGGTGAGGGAGTTGTTTGTTAGTTTAGTTAGGTGTACCGATCACAACCATACTCGACTCGCTCACCGTTACTCTACTTGAGTTGAGTGTTACTTTGAGACTTCAGCTACTACCAAGTACCACCAACACGTATTTATAATTTTATTATTATAATAATTTAATTCATTCACGCTGTTTATTATTTTATTTTTGTTATTTATTATTGGTGGGTGGAGTTGAACTTTGGTGATCATCATGGTTTTTTCTTGTTTGAAACGTAACGAGTTATTTTGTTTTGTTATTTGATGTCTAGATTAGCAACTGTCACTCAATCTCATGCTATCTTATTTACACTCTCAAAATTGGGTAAATGAATGCGTATGTACTCACAACTAATTTTGGAACTTCCTTGCTTTATTAATCTCCTCTATTTTAAAAGTTAGGATTTTAGGTTTTTTAAATGAGACCGTTCAATTACGGATAGTTTAGATATTTAATTTTGTAATTTCTATTTTTTTTAAATTGTAATTTATTTAAAATATAAATTATTTGATTGAAATCAGACAATTATATAATTATTTATGGCATAAATGCTTATATTTAGTTACTAAATTAAACACAAATTCAAAAATTAGATGATAATAATGGAAAAGCATCGGTATCCGAATATCCCTCTCCATCTTGCATTTTTAGAACATCTATCTACTACTTGTATTTTTTCGACAGAACTATCTACTACTTGTATAATTAAAAATGAATATTAATTATTAATATAATTGTAATTTAAAAATCCCTTACATAATCATATTTATTACTATATAATAAATCATTATAAACGGGTACTATTTTGAAGAAAACAAATGTATGAAACGAGTTGAATATCTGAACCAAGGTATCGTAGTATGGACCGTGTGGCAATAAAAACAATGTATGGCAAGAATTGTAAGAAAGATGAGATGGATAGGTTGAATGGAAAATAATATAAAAGTAAGGAGGTTGAGATCTTATAAAAAAAATAAAGAGTAAGGAAGTTGAGAATTTTGATTGGAAGTAAGAAAAGAAAAGAGTAGGATAAAATATATAATATGTAGCCACGTGGTTATATATTGTAGTATCTAAAACTAGCAGCATGTAACGAAAACAATGCAGCCACGTGTTTTGTTTTATAATAATGTACAATGCAGAAACTTCTCGTATAAAGTCAAGATAAGCATAAAAGCAGTATATACTTTAGTTAGTTCATCATCACACGGTGGTAGTGAGAGTGACATTTGTTCAAAGATATAAAGTGCCACCGATGTAATAAAAGATCTATACTAGTATATGCCTCAAATGTTAACTTTTCTGCCCTTTAATTGTTTCTATCAAATACGAAGTTAAACTAAAAAATACCGACAGTGTTTTTTTTTTTTTACAAATATATATATCAATATATTTATTTTAGATCTTGAAATTATAGGTAATGATCAATTTAAAATTTAAAATTTAAAATTTATAAAATATTAAATTATTTTTTAAAATTATGTTTGAATGAGATAATTAAAAATTCTAAACAATTCAAATGATTTAATTGAATTCTTTTTCATTTTTAAAATTTGTTTTTTGCATAAAGGAGTTATCTTTCAAAAATGAACTATTGTTTATAATTTTAAAAAGTTTCGAGGCAAAAATATATAAAAAAAATTGAGGCAAAATTGACATTTTAAAAAGTTAAAGCACTATTTTGCAAATATTTAGAGACTAATTTGCAAAATTTGGTAATTTTAGGGACTAATTTGCAAAAATAATGAACAAAAATTTAAGAACTACATGCAAATTTTGAAAAATATAGTGTCAAAATTGTAAATTTAAAAAATTACAATGATCATTTCAATAATTTATATAAATTCTCAATTAATTTTCCAAGTTGAATTTGCATCTTCGAGGTTCAAATAATAAAGTATAAGAAATTAGAATATTCATCCCCTTTTTCTATGCATTTAAAATTTGCACTACGATTATCTATTGGAAGTTTAAATTGATTCTTAACAAATCCTCCCTCAATTAAAATTTTCACGTCATTTGAAATTTTTAGTTTCTTTTCACCACTTTGTCATTATCAAGGATTTCCATTCCAAGTAGTAAATATTTTTTATCATTTTTCTACCCTCGCAACAACCAAGCACATCCCTTTGTACACCTTGCAACCCTATTTTTAACCAGCAAACTTGTATCCCTGTGATGTCATCTCTCCAAAGAAATTATATTAGCAACAACAAAAGGTATATACCTCACATTATAGAAAATTTGGATGACACATTATAAAGTTTTACTCTCACACGTCCAATGCTTTCGACCTCAGTTTTTTTCACAATTTCCAAGCATAAAATGATCAAACTATTTGTTAATCTTCAAAATGTCAAACATTATTCAGTATCGACAAATGTGTTTTCCACCATTCATTTTGATTTAGAAAACTCCTCAGTTGTTGCTAAGAACAAATCTTAATATTTCATTGTCCTAACCACATTGATTTTGGAGTTGTTACAATATTTATTTATTTTACTTAATTTATTAAAGTCGTCTCTCACTTGTACATGCGTCGTTTACAACACTCCACACTGTTCATATCACGTTCTGAACATTATTGAGACTAAGATCTCTCTCTAAGCTCAATCTATTAATTTCAAAAAGTGCAGTCAATTTTTCATTAGAATTTTAGATAATATTTGAGCATAGGTTTAATATGAGACCACCTATGAAGGTGGTGAAATGTAGCATACTAGCATTCATTCAAATAGCTGTAATATTGGAATATAAAGTTGCACATAACCAACAAATCTATATAGTGTAATGTTCACTTTTTAAAAAATAAAATAAAACACATTTGTAACAAAATACATAGATTTGTGTCATTAATCACTTTAAATATTTCATTTACCATAAAATATATGTCATTGACAACTTTTTAAATATATATTCCATCCGTTTCATAACGAGTGTCGCTTAAAGTTTTTGTACACATATTAAAAAAGACAACACTTAAAAGAAAGAGAGAAGTTATTTTATCAAATTATTTATCTTAACTATTAATGTGATTTTCATTGTAAAATATAATGATATTTCGGAAGTTGTGTATATAGTAATAACTGAAACATAATATTAAAAAAAATAAATTAAAGTTGCATGAAAATTTATAAATGACATTCTTTTAAGACAATTTTTTTTGCTAAAGTGACACTAATTGCGAAACATATGAAGTATATTAACTACTTAAATACATGACAATTATAACATTTTTTTAACCACTAAACAAATTTACGTTTTAGATTTTAATGATTAACAAAATATATATTAAATAAATAATTAATATTTTAATAGTTTATTGTTTAAAATATGTGTCAAAAAAATGTATCAATAATTAAAAAAAGAAATTTCACCGTAATATGATATAAGTATCGTGTCAAATAACATTTTTGTTTCACCTAAACTACCCGGATATCCGTGTTTAGAAAATTCACCGCTCCTTACAGTAACCATATCCAACCCGGATGAAGTGAGCGAACCCGTGCGTGACTCGTCAAAGTGACTCACAATCTGTCTTTCACCTTGGAGCGAGTGGCGGTGATAAGAAGCAACATTCAGCGCGGAAGAATCGTTTGCGAATTTAAAAACCCTAACTAACTCGGAACCCATGGAGGTTGTTTCGCAACCTCTGTACTGCTACACCACTGCAACCGCCAAAACCTTCAGGTCTTGTAAACAACCGCTTCTCATTCCAAAATATCTCTCTCCTTCTTCTTCAACACATTTTCCCTTCTTATCTTTCCGCACCACTCTCTCCCATCGTCCTTCTCCTCCACCACCTGGTACGTTTCTCTTGCTTCTTATTTATTTTCAATTCAAACGTGTCTCTGTGTATGAACGTTTTGCTATAATTCTAATTTGAGAATATCTATATGTTTTTGGTTCTTGTTGTAGTTTTGTTTGCCACGCCGGAGAACCAATTGAGTGTTGGGGAAGGGGAGGATACTTATACAAGTGATTCGGCACTTCAGGGTACTACATTTTATGTCTTTTCTTATAAATCAACGTGATAAATTTATGTTATTACTTAGTAATTTAGCCGAAGTGCTTAAGTATAATAATTCAGAGAAAATCACGTGACATTTTCATTCATACACCAAGCATAGGCTCCTGTTATGTTATGATATTAGTATTTAGAATACGGCTATAATGCAGTTATGTTATAATGCAGTTGTAGAATCCCTGTGGTTCGAAATGGAAATTGAACCACACCAGTTTCAAAGTAACTGCCTCACATCTCATGTAATTTTAAGTCTTTAAAATTTTATTTTATAATATAATAATAACATCAGTCATTTTGATGCAAGATTGTCAAATAACCGTTATAGCATAGCGGAATTTGAACAAATTGCTTTTGATCCACGATACACTAGTACAAAGTGTTGTCAAATAGCCGCTATTGTGGCACTGTAGCATAGCGAAATTTGAACAAACTGCTATTTTCTACGACCTGCAGTTGAGAAACCTATTTTAATGGTTAAGATTGTGTGCAGTTGTTTTATATCTGCTGACAAGTAACAACCTAAATCCCTTAAAACTTGGCCAGTTGACTTCTTGAATTCACTTGATTTTTATGTGACAACGTCATAATTTTTACCCCCCTGTGCAAGTTTGCATAAACCCCTTGTAAGGAGTTGATGTGCATAATTTGAAGGGGTTCTTTGACTTTTAGCTTTAGACTAAGTCGCCACTACTGGAACCTACATCCTTTTGTTACCTAAGGCTGTATTGCATCAATTATTTTGTTTTTAACTATTGAGAAGCATTTAAAGGAATTGCATAGGCCGAAACACTCAGAGACTACAGGGCAGTATCTTATTACATCTGTTGGTCATTAATTTTTTTCTATTCCAATTGATTGTAATCTGAAGTGTTATTTTGTAATTGAATGAGTAGATTCGTGCATTGATATCAATTCATATGGATTTCTTTAGGTTTAATTCGCCGGGTACTTCCCCGTTTCTCTTTTCCTTTTGTATAATCATATACTGCACCATAACGCATGGGTGGAATTAATAGAGGAAAGTAACTAAAATCAATTCTGGATTAGTCTCTTTTGAAGTAGCACACTCGGCATTGTGTTGCAGATTTTTATTCGCTGAGGAGGGATGTTGAAATTACGTCACAGCGTGTCAAAGAGATTAGAGAATCATCTGGTCTACAGCTACTGGAGCAAGAACTTGCCAATTTGGAGGAGGAAGCATCTAGTAGCTCCTTTTGGGATAATCGAGCCAAAGCTCAACAGACTCTTTCCACATTAGCTGATGTCAAAGATAAGATAAAATTGCTCAATGAGTACAAAACTCAGGTTAGATAAACTTTTATCTATATTTTAGGAATAATTCCATGAAGACTAACATGCAGTAATAGTAATACTAATATCTATCTATATTAATAAATGAAGCGGTTCCAAGTTTCAGTGTTAACTTTTAAATGCCTTAAAAGCGGTTCCTGCACTTGAAACCATTGACACAAGCTATTTCAACTTCCATCAACCATTGCTCCTGCTATTCAAGTGCAGGAAAGATAAAAAAACAAATTGATAAAAAAAATGAAGCTTGTGCGGTGTATAGCAAATCTATCACTCTCATAAGGACTTAAGTTGAATTGAGTGTCTCCACTTTTTCACTTGTGCCAATTTAGTCATATGCCAGTATGGTCTCCATTTCAATGAATGTAGGTTGAGGATGCAGAAACCATAGTTATGTTGACAGAGGAAATGGAATCCGTTGATAAGGGGCTCTATGAGGAGGCTTCTAAGCTTATTAAAGAGCTGAATAAGTCACTTGATCGGTTTGAGCTGACTCAACTTCTTTCTGGCCCTTACGATAAAGAAGGTGCTGTTATCACTATTACAGCAGGTGCTGGAGGTACCGATGCACAGGTAACTAGATATCTATGTGCTGGTGCTACAGTAATGAACATGTTTCTCTCATTCCTAGTCCTAGAGGTGAATATTTTATTGTTTAAATATTATATTATACGGGTAGAAGGGCAGAACTTGTAAGTTGTATGCCAGGGAAAGCTAGAATTTAACTCCTTTTTTCATTCTGAGTAAATATTTACTGCAGCGATGGCTTTAGAATGCCACCTCTAATCCTCTATATCTCAACATTTTTAAACCTCTCCAGGGCTTTCAGAAATTTGTTCATAGCCACCAATGTACTGACAAGTAACTGTCATATGCATTTAAATATGGACAATGTCCTCGTAATATGTAGGTGTGGGTTTGTTGAGCATGTAATATTCTGCCATTTATAAAAAATAGTCATTTGAGAACCTTGCTTTGCTGTTTTTTTTTAAACCATAATATAGTGGGCCTGCACTGTGTAGTCAGTTGATGCAACTGATCAATCTTTCCAGTGATTTTGTCTATTGTGTTTTGCTTGGAATTTGAGTACTTGGTGGTGATGCTGAGTATTCAATTTCAACCTCTGTACGAAAATTCTCATTTCCAGTGCAGGACTGGGCGGATATGCTTCTTAGGATGTACATGAGATGGGGTGAAAAACAGAGATACAAAACCAGAGTGGTTGAGAAATCTCTTGGAGAAGAAGCTGGAATTAAATCTGCCACGATCGAAGTTGAAGGTCGCTATGCGTATGGGTATTTGTCCGGGGAGAAAGGAACACATCGCATTGTTCGGCAATCCCCTTTTAATTCCAAAGGACTTCGCCAGGTAATAAACAACTTTTTTGGTTAGCTGAATGTCAGATTGTGTGATCAGTTCCCAAAAAAACTTAGTGAAGTGCTGCAGTAGACTGTACAGCACAAATGTCCATTAATTAGGAGTGTACAAATGACAGGTTAGGTTGGGTTTGGTGTGTCTCTTACCTGGTCCCAATATTTGATCGGGTCAATTTTTAGACCCTAACTCGTCCCTTAATCTGACCAAACCCGATTATTTGCGGGTTCAATAAAGACGGGGCGAAATAAAACGAGACCGGGTTGGTCTCAAAACGAGTCGCCAACTAGTAAGATAGGAAAAAAAATTAAATTTAAAATAACTCATAGCAAGCCACCTACGATTAGACTTGTGAATTCATTCAAAAGTACTAACTCATAACATTGTCATACAAAATATAGATCATTTAATCAAAAAAAGTAACTTACTACCTAATGGACCCATACATCTTTCACCACCTAATAGTCTTACTATTTGATCAAGAGCAATATCAAAACAACATTGGGAGGGAGGAGAAGTAAAGTGAATACGCAGTCGCAAGGAAGAGGAAATTTTTTCAAACCCTAAATTAAGTTAGTGAAGCGGAATCAATAATAAGGTAAAATAATAAATAAATAAAAGATCCTTGTCCTTAGTGTATTTTGGGACGGGACGGGTAACCCGGAGGATGACTCGGACCCAATCCTTTTTTTTACCTTGTCCCTGTCTTGTCTTTTTTTTTTTTGTACCTGGTTAGACCCAACCCGTTGCTTATGGGTCAGGTCGGGTTTGCGGGACGAACCGGGTCTTGTACACCCCTACCATTAATAGAAAAAAGTTTTAAATGTGCTTAGTCATTTGCCTCTAATTATCAAATGCACACATTTTTCTTTTAAACATCAATATTTTAATATTTGAACAGACAAGCTTTTCTGGTGTTGAAGTCATGCCTCTTCTTCCAGAAGAGTCTCTGGATGTTGAAATTCCTGAGGAGGACCTGGAGATTAGTTTTTCAAGAGCAGGTGGAAAAGGAGGTCAGAATGTGAACAAGGTTGAAACTGCAGTTCGGATTACACATATCCCTACTGGTGTTGCTGTTCGCTGCACAGGTTCTTCTATCTCCTTTTGTTCTGTTTCCATTCTTTAGAAAGAGAGGCACTTCACTCAGTTATCGCTCTCTGTGTGACCTTATCAAATCAACTTGAAATGCGATTTAATTATCTTTGTTTTTAATTGCGAGTTTTAACTCCAAGCTACGATTGTGCAGAGCAGAGATCCCAACTAGCAAATAAGATAAAGGCTTTAAGCCGTTTGAAAGCTAAGCTGTTGGTGATAGCTGAAGAACAACGTGCATCCGAAATTAAGCAGATTCGAGGAGACACGGTGAAGGCTGAATGGGGACAACAAATTAGAAATTATGTGTTCCATCCATACAAACTAGTAAAGGATGTAAGAACGGGGCATGATACCCCAGATATCGCCTCTGTTATGGATGGCGAGTTGGATCCCTTTATCAAATCTTACCTTAAACACAAATACAGTATGACAATGTCTACGAGCGGGGTCAACTAATATCTTCTTTAGAAATCCTATTCGATGGAGGGGGAAGTTATGGTTGTATGAGCTTCTTCCACTTGTATTTTCATGGGACATAAATGTGATTTTGTTAAATGTCTGTAATTTATCAAAAATAATTTCTCATTCATTTTAATTTAATTAGTGTGTATTTGGTTCTGTATTAACAAAAATTGATTTTAAATGAATTGATTTTATTTAAAAGTGAGTTAATTATAAAATGGTTCAGAGCATTTTCAATGAGAGGTTGCTTTATCTATTTTGCCTATTCAGATGGGGGTGGAGAAGCACCCGTGACCTGACCAATACCGTGTTATCCGTTTGTGAAAATTGCAGCCGGGTTGGTGATTACCGGTGATTGGGTTATTAAACAAGACTTTTCGGTTTCAAATAGGTGTCTTTTCACTGTTATTTTTTCCGTCTTCTTCCATTCATCACGAAATAAATAGAGTCCGCTTCGACCGTAATCCGTCCAACCTGTCATCTGAGCAAACTGAACAATTCTACACTTGGGGATGATCTGAGTTTTACATGAAACGACTTTTCTCATATTTGATTTTTCTGACTGATTCTATTTTCTGTCTCTACTATTAAGGACCATTACCTAATATTCACCCAATTAAAGAAGAAAAAATATGTGTGACTCTTAAGGAAAAGTAGCTATATAACCACTTTCTTTCATCATCATTTTTTCGGTATCACTTAAATTGTATTAAAATGAATGAATGTTGGGGAAATGTAATGAAAAGGGGCTATTGGTGGAAACTATTTAGCAATTTCTTTTGAGAGGTTGGGTTGGAGGAATTGAGTGATTATTAAGCTAATATTAAAAGATTATAAATGTGTAATGTGTAACCGTAGAATCTACTCACCCAAATAAGAATATTACCGTTGTGAATGCTCTTTGGATACATATTACGTAAAAGTGAGTTGAACAATAATGTTCAGTATAAAAATTATGTTTAGACTGAAAAGTTACAAATTTTAATTTCAAGTTAAAAATTAAAATTAGTTCTGAAGACAAAATTAATTATACTCGAAAGCAACCAAACATGTCAAAATTAATTTTACTCATTCAGAATCAGTTCTTGCTGCTAGGCATGACAACGGGGCGGGGCGGAGCCGGATTTTGCCTCCTCCGCCCCCGCACCCGACTAATCGGAAAAAAATCCACACCCGCCCCCGTTTCATAGCGGGTGTAGAATTTAGGCCCCATCCCCGCCCGCAACGGGGTTCAGGTTTCCCCGCCTACACCCGCACCATTTATATATATATAAAATTATAAATTTAAAAATTATATCTATTATAATTAATATAATAAAATAATTGTTATTATTGTTATTAGACAATTATAAAATAAAAAATATTTTCTATAGAGATAAGTTTATAATTTTTAATATTTTAAAAAATATTAAGTATATTCAATATGTATATGTATATAAAATTTAAAAATTACATTAATATTACTTGCGGGGCGGGTTCGGATGCGGGGTGGATATCACCACCCAAACCCGTCCCCGCCCATGAATTTTAATGGCGGGGAAAATCCGCACCCGCACCCAATCAAAGCGGGTTTTCTCCGCCCAAATCAAACGGGTTTGGGTGGGTACCCGCGGGGGCGGGTTATGCTGCTCGAATGTGGATCAAACATAGACTTAATTGGAATAAAAAAGTAGTTTGTGTTTCTGTAAAAAAAACAAAAAAAATAGTGAGGTTGGTAGAATATTTTTCACTGAATTAATTGCACAAATACTCACATAAATTAATTTTATTTTAATTAAAAAGTAGTTTGTGTTTCTGTAAATAAAAAGTAATTTTATTTATTTTTCACCAAATCAATTTTTTTGTTTGTTACGGTTAATATCAGTAACTAGAATCGTTAATATTGTTAGTGTGAAAATCCACTCATTATAACTCTATTTCTTATCAATTTTAATTTAAACTTAATCAATTTACAAATACTTATCTAAACACTCTAAGGCAGATCTCTTCCTCAAGTTTTTTCAAATACATTTCCTATCATAATTTAGCTTTTGAATAAATTTTTTACTTTATCAATTGCTGATATAATTTTTTTTTCGTCAACATTGCTGATATCATCTTGAAATATGAAATTAATCAAATCAATTACAACTTGGCAGCTGCAAATCTTAAATTTACCTAGATTTGGATCTGCACGCTACAAAGATATTATAAACAATTTTGTTTTCAGTTTATTATCATAAAGTGAACATTTTTATATACAAAAATTATGTTTTAAGTATCAAAACTACCTTCAAGATTCACTAGTTTATGTACAGATTACCAAATATGCTGCTGTATATTGGGGTTTAGTTTATACATGTAGAGGCACCCATTAGAATTCAATAGTCACGTTATCTGTGACATATAAAATGCATACAATTACAAACGATTGCAAAACAGACATGGATATTTTTCAAAACGATAATATTAAAAAATAAGAAATATTTAAAGACTAAAGGTTTTCCATTAATACCAAAAACTATTCTCCTTTTTAAAACTTCATTGTTCATAGAGGAGATCACACTATCACATGTTGCACCTTTGGAATTCATCTCATGCAAATGCAAGGTCTAAACTTTCCTTAGTTTTAGCTATGGCACGAAATTTGAAGTACCACATTACCCTTTTATTGCTCAATTAGATATTCTGTATGCTGTATTTTGTCAATTGTCAGAAAGGGTGTTGCTCAGTTTTGATAAAATAACCTTGAAGTAAATTGTATTTGATAAAAATATTTTGAAAAACATGAATCTATAGGCATCACGCAGCCTTATTTTTTCCAAGAAGTAGGCTCAAAGAATAAGTGTTTCCCTTCTGCTCAGCAGCCTCCACTCGATTTTTACCAACCTACCAATCATTTATACAAAGCCAATAATTAGTAGTATGTAATAAAAACCAAATGTCACAAAGACTAACAAAATGCATATGAAAGATGGGAAATAATACCTTGTCCATAAGCCAATAACCAATAGTTGGCATGTACTGAACAAGGTACATGACCGCAAGCACAGGCTGCAAAAAAGTTGGGTTATGAGTATTAACGACCTAAGTTGCAAGCTGGAAATTATAATTCATGATAACTACCATAAAGAATGTATATGCATTCCAAATAGCCTATCTATCATGAGAGGTTAAATGCTAGATGCAACAAATTTTCAATTTGGCCAAAGTATTCAATATTCCGGGTTGAATGAATAAAAACTACTAAACTTACTGAGAGTAAAGCAGGAACAGATATTCCCAGCATCATACTTGAATTTATAATGTTACACAATGATAGATTGTAACTTGTAAGGGTGATACTTTAACACGATTAACATCGGACATTCACTTATCTTAGAGGAAAAGAAATTCATGAGTACAGGTGCAAGTTAAATAAAAGGTAACCAGAAGCAAGTATTATGCAGATTACTGACTAGCTATCCCCACCCTCCCTGACTCAGTCTCTTCCCGACACATATACCATCGTGATTATGATAAAACAGGAACCTATCAAGGCACAAAAGTTTAAAAATGGAGGAGTATTCTAACATAAGTAAATTGCTAATAGACTAATATCAATGCTTTTACCTGATATGATATCCAAGCTTCCTTTAAGCCATGGGTTGCAGCAATAATCGTCAGCTCTGCACACTTCTCCGCTGACACACGCTTCTGTCAAGGCAGAATTTTAAAAGGTAAGAAAACAAACTTTTAATGATTCAGACAATGCATCCAGCAAAAACACTGCACGACACACATTCATATGGACAATGGTAACTAACAATAACATAAACAAAAGTTTATACTGTAAACTCCATGTCCAGGATCTTGCTTGTCCTTCTCGTCAATCTACAATTCATTTTTATTCATAAATTTGACCAGGTTTGGAGACATAAGACGAGATAGACTAGGAATGGTTGTAGTAGAGAGAAATTTGGGGTAGCACCTATTATGGAAAATGGCAGAATCTCACCTTAGATGATTTGCACATCAACTATGGCTAATAAGTACAATGAAAGCAATTATCTTCATTATTGTTAAAACATGTACACAATAAACTTCGAAAATAGTGATGTATCTTGATTTAGCACTCTCAATCTTCATTCTTGCAAAACATGAAGTATACATAAACTTAGAGAATAGTCATGTATACTTTAGCAATCTCAGTGGATTATAAGCAGTTAATGAAGATACCTGCATGGTGTAAATAAAGTAAAGTAAAAACAGAAAGACTTAAGTCTGTGTCTTTCTTTACACTAATAATGGATGATAAGTTGGCAAAGGTGTATACCTCAGATGGAACTTTCGATCCAGCATTATTTTTTGTTTCAATGGGACCAGGACAGACAACAGTTACCTGGATTCCTTTCTGACAGAGCTGCCACCATAAAAAGATTAGTGGTGCGTGATATGTACTGTATGGTAATAATTAGAATAAAACATCTACTATATCCATTTTTTTCTTCTCTTTGGAGAAAAACTATGCATTTATTTTCCAGTTAAATATTACGCTACAGTATGGTTTATTGCTGTCAATTGCTTCCCTTTTATCAAAGATAATAAACACCATCGATATACCTCTGAACGCAAGGAATGGAAGTACCCATTTAGTGCAAATTTAGAAGCGGAGTATACAGCCTGACCTGGGGCAGGTGTCTTTCCTGCTGCACTACTCATCTGATAGTAAAAATAGAACAAAATATTATAAATTTATAAGCATAAAATGGGGTTAAAACTTAAGAAAATATCTAATAAACTCGAAGAATACGCGTGTCAGTTATTAGCATGGTCAGAAACTAGTGCACACAAGACAAAACATATGCCAATATATTATTACCAAACAGTCAAGATTATGATTGTCCATTCAAAGGTAAAATGTAATTGAAAAGCCAACTAATTAGTGACTGCTCTCTTCTTTTTCCTTGCATGCGTCTCGGTTAATAAACAAATTCAGTCACAAACATCTTGCTGCAAGCTTGGCCACCATGACGTATTTTCTAACCACTTAATATAATATTGCTACACAGATTCCATTACCAAAATATGATATTATGAAATAATTCCGACATACCACAACAAAATGACCTTTCCCCCTCTTCAACATGAAAGGTGTCAAGAGCCTTGTGAGAGTTATTGTACCAATAACATTGACATCAAATGTTGCCTAATTACAAAAGTGAAAGAGTAAAGCAGAACTTTAGAAGACTGCTTTCAATTTTTAAAAGAAAACTAAAAAGGGGGAGGGGAACACTTTTTAAAACTTTGGGGTAATTAAGCAACGGGAAAAAGAGTCACGTTCATGAAGTACCTTGAGACCATCCTCGGTTACATCTAACACGGATGTTTTCTGCAAAACAAAATAACTATTTCATAATATTTTCTATTAAAGAACTATATAATAATATAAAGAATCGATAAACATACTAGTGCATATAACTTTCATGAACCCTCACAAAGCATCACCCCTATATCATAACAGCGTGTAAACGTAAATATGCAAGCATGTCAAGGCGTTTTCTTGATTCCAGTGTTCAATTAATAAAGATAATTGCTACGAATATTACCGGCACGCAGGCACACCAATCAAAATCATCACAAGTGAAGTAAGAATTCCTTATGAGGAAACATTCTAAATTTATTCCAATATTTTAGAATTGTAATTAATCACCAAAAGAAAAATATAAAATAGCATACAGATAAAAAAAAATGACACACGCACACATAATATATCTCAAAAAGAAGACACAATACGCCCAATTTTTCCCTCTTGTTTTACATTTTAGGTGTGTCTTCTATTATAACAAGCATATTTAGGATTTGTTGCCTATGCAACTTCTGATATATGAAATATATCCAATAGATAAAGCAACCAACCACTTACAGGGCGCTCAAAAGCAGCATTATGGATCATATAATCAATGCCAGACTCTGGGAAAAATAATTCTGCTAAATCGACAGCTTCCCGAAGAGCATCTTCTCCAGAAGTTAAATCCAATTTCAAAATCTTTACATTGTCAGGTGCATGCTTACCTGGTGGTATGCAATTCACATATTAATCGGTATGGCAAATGTCCATATCATTATCTGTACACAGACATAAGTATGTAATTTATATCTTACATTACATGCAGCTATAAATTAAATAATAACTGTACCTTTCAGCTGTGACTTTACTCGGTTTAACTCAGCTTCATCCCTTGCAGAGATTATTAACTTGGCTCCTAAACTTGCAAGCTGTTTAGCTAGAATTTCGCCTATATATACATCATTGAATAGTGTAAAGAAAACAACAAAAGAAATTTGTCACGTGTACAACACTACTAATAAGAAAAAGATTCTGGCTTTTCAAAGGAATCATCAGTAGAGAAGAATTCAAGCACAAGAAAAACCCTAAAATAAAATAGAGTAGATTCCAAAACTGGAATTGGATGGCAAAGCATGATTAATTTGATCAAGACACGTGTTGGAAGATGATCATATCAAAAGGGTTAATTTAAATTATTCCAAAGTTTATAACTTTGATTGATCCATTCACATATCAAAGTCATTTCTGTTCTGGGTGAATTTGAATAATGAAATATGAATGAATACGTAACTATAGAAATAGTAATGTGATATAAAGGAAAATAAAAGGGTATAGTTATATACCAATTCCACGGCTAGCACCAGTAATCCAAACAACCTGGAAAAAAATGAAACATTAAGATATATAATAACATGATTGAGAAGTGAGTGAAACATTTCATTTTGATTATTGTAGCAATGGCATAAGAAAAAAGTGAAAAAACCTTATCTTCAATTTTTTCGCGTTTTGGTTGCTTCTTTGACATCAAAGTGAAATCCCCTAATAACAAATCAAAACAATAATAAGCGTCGAAAAAATAATAATAGAATAAAATGAAGAGATTAAAAGTGAATTACCATAGGCGGTGATGAATTTGAATAAGAAGAGTAAAAAGAGGAAGAGACAAAGGAAGAGCACCAACATTGCTGCTACAATACAAGCTTGATTAGAGTCTCCGCTGAGTTCTTACTTGCGTTTGGATTGAAATTAAATGGAATGACAACAAGCGTTTAGAATCACTTTTTGAACGCTTTTAAGGTAATTCATTTGTCCCTTTCTGTTTTAAGATTTTTTTTTAAATGATTTTCATATTATTTTATTTTTTCGTTATAATATTTTTTTTTTATAAATATTTTAAACTGGTTAAATATTTTATTTTAAAATATAATTTTAAATATTTTGTTCATTTACTAAATTTTTTTTAAGATGATAAAATTTTAAAAAATAATTAAAATCAAAAATTATTTTGAAAAACTCTACATACAAATTATTTTTAAAAGATACCTTTAAAAAAATGTAATTTT
>JBBPBP010000003.1:1931340-1962541 GCA_037974735.1 Cicer chorassanicum
TGTTATTTTTATTTATTAGATTCCGAGAAAAATAAGAGAGGGTTGTTAGCAAAATATAATAAAGTTGTTAATTTATCCCCTAAAAAAAGAGTTGTTAAAATAATATAAATTGTTATTTGTTTTGACATATCGTACTCAATCATTTTATAACGAATTTTAAATAAAAAGAGAATATAAAAACAAAATATACATAAATATTTTTTATTCTATTATTTTTAAATACACAAAATTGATATATAAAATATAATTTAAAATTAATCAATCCGAACAAAATTTAAGAATTTCATACGACTCAAAAGTAAGAAAGAAAAAAAAATCAAATAACAATCTTTATAAAAAAAAAGGCCTTTTTTTAGGCAAAAAGAAAAAATCCTGGTGTATAGATTCCAAATGCATATATTTAGAGTTGGGCTTAATGGGTAAAATGCGTGAAATCCACTATTATATACAAGGTTTGGTTCGGGGGCATCATATCTAACTTCATCGCTTTTCATTTCATCGTGGTGCTGTGAGCAGAGAGAGAGAGAGAGTGAGGTTTAATATCAACAACAGCACAATGGCGGCGAGGAGGAGCGGTTTACCTTTGATGAAATACTTGAGAGTGCAGGTTGATGCTCTTCCACTCAACTACCAATCTCCTTTGCGCCTTCTTCCCAATCTCTTCCTTCGTCGCTTTTGCGATGAGGTTACCGGTACCTTTCTCGACAAATCTGAGGTCACAGATCGCGTCATTTCATGCGTCAAAAATTTCCAGAAAGTTGATCCTTCTAAGGTACTCACTCTACTACTCATTATTGTTTCATTTATCAATACATTATTATTACAACATCATGTTAATTATTGCTAGGTTATGAGTTTATACATTTTCTCCTGTTACGAGTTTATTTAGATTATGAGAGGAAATTCACTTATTCACATAAATGACAGAATTATTCATTATAATAAGGTCATGTTTCGATAAATATTTTAATTAACCGTTTACAGCATACATGATTATCATATAAGTGATTGTGTGTTATCACTTTTTGTAACAAAAGGTAAAATAAGGCTGAACTGTTTCATATAAGCTAAAAGTTGTTTTTGTAAGCTATATGTATAGCTTATGGAAATAAGCTGAAAAGTACCTATGGATATGGATATGGATATGTCACAGGCTGTTTCACTAAATTCTCTTTAAAAGTGTCACAAGGGCTTATGTTAGTAGGTAAGTTCAAATGAATCAATCCAAATAGTTTCACGGCAAATGATTTGATTTGGTTCCTCTCAAGTGAAGATTGTATTTTTGGAGGATAAAGTGTGGACTTACAACTGTTTGATTAACTCTGCATTTTAGTTTGCCCTCAAAATTGAACCTAATACTTTTGAGAACCCGAATTTCCTTGATAGCAATTCTCTTGTTAACATGGTGCCTGCGCTTCTTTGTTTTGTCAGGTTACTCCAACTGCTCATTTCCAGAGTGACCTAGGATTGGATAGTTTAGATGCTGTAGAGATTGTGATGGCTCTTGAGGAAGAGTTTGGGTTTGAGATTCCTGATAATGAAGCAGAAAAGATCAACTCCATCAAACTTGCTGTTGAGTTCATTGCATCTCATCCTCAGGCAAAGTAGATGAATCCATGAGGATAGCTGTATAATTTTCATTTTGTTTATCATAAAGTAGTGTAGAATCATCAAACTTTTACGACATTTTTTGCCTCACTTGTTTGCTTCTAAATTGGAACTTTAATTTTTCGGCCCTAAATCCCAGATTTGTGTTTTGTCTGGGGATGTGCCAACTTGAATGCAATTTTACTTTTTGTAATATTGGCACAACAGAACTTTGCATTTTATGCTCCCTCATTTTTCATGTCAATAAAATTGTGTTAGATTTGTGATAATAGAATCTTGAGATCTTAGTTGTCCTCACTTCTCAGTGTATGATAGATCATATGTGTTGTGCTATTCTCGTTTGTTTTGTTTTATGTTTTACAAGGGTATAACTTCATCTGTAATAGTCTCAGTTATGTGTAGTCTCTATGAATGATAACTTGATGAGTGATGTCATTTTTTGTTTCGTGTTTTTTTCTTCTTATTTTAATGACAAATGTTAGTTTAGTTATTGTTATGTTGGGGTGAAGGTGGAGTTCAAATCCATGTCCTTATCTCTCCCCATTGGTGTTTCGTATTATGGGAAAGCCAATGGTTATTTTCCTTTATTTTTTCATTATTTGTCAATTATGTTAAGTCTCCGTGTATGATTGGTAACTCCCCAAAATTCAAATTGTCATTTTGCTACAAAGATGTTGAGACCCCAACATCTGTATTCTGTATAAACTGATAAAGCATTCTCAAAGTGTTATGAAACTGGCATCAACCCTAGTGCCAAGCCATCTGAACCGTCTTCTATCATGGACTCTCACTCTACCAACCTATTGTGAGCTGTTGTGTTGTCAACTCATTTTGAACTAGCATTTTGTTTATTTTCTGATTTTAAACTTTTCATGATCTCTTATGTTCTCTGCATTGTGAGTTGTTAGTTCTTGTGTATCATGTTTTCAAATTTCAATATGTACTGTTATTGTGCTTTATTGGGTGCCTATCAAATGAGAAACAATAAAGCACAATAACACTACATATTGAAATTTGAAAACATGATACACAAGAACTAACAACTCACAAATGGCGGCATGACTAGTTTCCTATGGCAAGCAGTGGTCATTCCCATGGCACAACTGGCTGAAAGAGATGGTTCGAAATCACTACTCATTTAAATGATATTAATCCATGAAAGTTTGATGCCCCAACTCACTTCGTCATTTATATTTCTGCTTGATTATTGCTTCTTTAATCCCGCGATCTATCGTGTCTCTGGTGACCTCCATTCCCATCTCAAGTTGTTATCTATTTTTTCCCCGAGTCCATCCCTTTTTTCTTTTGCCTCTTTTCTTTTTCTCTTATCTCTTTTCGTGCTGCCTCTTTTTAATTTCTTTTCAGCTGTGATGTTTGTTCCCTTATTATCCCCTTCCCTTTTGTTTGCATATGCTCGTCTTTATCTCTATCAAGTTTTTTTAATCTCTATCATGTTATTCTCTTCTATGTTTGGTTTGGGGTTTGTTAATTTGAGCTGGCCATTCAAGGTAGCCTACTGTCCTGCGTCGTATTTTTGGACTTAATTAAATAAATTGCAAGTCAACTCGAGCATCTGTATGTTGGACGCCAAAATAGGTGATGCCTCATAAGCCTATACTTTTTTAAATTGTCAGTTAAAAATATGATTAGTATAACGTTAATCTCATTCCGTCTCTTATAGACATTATCTGCACCGGGTTACTGCACGATTAGATTTAGCACACGCCACTGCATATTGAACCATGTTGTAAATCCATCTTGCTACTTCATAAACAACATAAGTATGGTTGCTAATAATATAACTCACGGTAAAGGAATTAATTAGGGCTGTTTTTCTTTGTCATATCATGAATTTTTTTTAGTTAGGGTGAATGGTGTATGTATTAGAGATGATGGTGGTAATTTTGTGTTATCTTAAACGGATTGGTTTTCTTCTCTCTACTTGGTTGTTGAAGGTGAAGCAAGTGGTTTCCTCAGTGCATTAAGGTGGGTGTAAGAACTTCATCTTGATGCGGTTGATTTCCAATTGGATTCTAAATGTGTTGTAGATAAATTTTGAGTTAGGTGCTACCTTCTATGATTATCGAATCTTTTTTTTCTCTATTTCTAAAAGAATTTAATTGTTATGTATTGACGGAAATGTCAGTCCATTAAAACTATTCACGGACATTACTTTAGCGGTAGTTAAGATAAAAGTCAAATATCTCTAATGATTTAACGGTTGTAATCGATTGAAAGTGTAAATTAAGTCAAATATCTCTAATGATTTAACGATTGTGATAAATTGAAAGTGTAAAATTTTTTTATACTGAAGAGATATATAAATTAAATATTCTTTTTTGAAAACTCAGATGTTGAGTTTGTTAGAAGATAAGTCAATAAGACGACTCATGTTTTATATAAGGCAGAGGCATCATTGGTTACTTTTTCATTGATATTCCAATTTGTATCCAAACCCTATAAACATCTTTTAAAAAAAATGTTGGTGGTGGTAATACAATTCTAACTTTCTTTTATGTCTCCTTATCATGTGATGAAATGAGCTTAGCTTGTACACATTTTAGGAGAGTTAGTGGTAAACTTTTAATAAACACGATCGTTGATGGTGGGTAGGATAAGGGGGAGGATTAAAGGCACACAATGATAATGGGCTTTTGAGTCAACATGGGTCTTCATTGACGATTCAAGCGTATTCATTCTTGAGCCAGTCTTCCTCGAAGGTGTTTGCAAACAAGCATAAAATGTTTTTCTCTTTTGCCTTATTGTTTGGTTTGATGACTTTTGTGAGGTCTCGAAGACTTTGACTTCCTATTTCTTTCATTCAAAACAAAAAGTTTAAAATAACTACACCGAAATGCTAAAATGAAACGATTTTATTGGCCATTGCTACGTCACAATTGGCCATGTATTTAATTAATATTTATCATTTTTCTCAAGTCCTCAAAGATCAACGTCGATTTTATTTTCCCAGTACAAAACACGCTCAAAAGCGGAAAGGAAAATGATTAAGGAGTTTTCAATTAACTTTTGGCTTTAAATAAACAAACTGTAATTTGATAGATCTATAGTGTAAATACAATTTCATAAACTTCGTATTTTCTCATATAGATATGTCATAATATAGTTTTTTTTCTTCTAAACAAAATGTAAAAAAATTTACACACAATTGGGAGAATCGAATTTAACGATATTATATATATTTTTTAATGAATAGATCATATCGAGTATATTCATACTAATATTATTAGATCCAACATTTTTAAAAGAATTTAAATTCAAAACTTCACCTTTGGATTATAAATTTCAAGTAATCTTAATAAAAAAAACTTATATTAGTTTTGGTAAAGGTGACTCAGAAAATTTTATCGTGGTGGCTTAAAAGTAATTAAGACGAACTAAAGGGGCATAGAAGTTGACTAGTTTTCTATAAGTAAACTCAGTTCTATAACTGGAAGTTGGCAGTGGAAGAGAGCAAAAGTTGCTTATTCTGCAAATGGCAGAAAATGCTTCAACTGAACTCAAGATATTTGTGTTGTTCTGTTTGTTGCTAATACAAGTTTCCGTTGCTGAAATCATTTTCGAAGAACGCTTCGAAGGTATATTTTATTTATTCTATGCTCTTTTAATTTTTGGTTTCTACTATGTGCTCTTTTGTTACTGAAATTTTCGTTTCAACTGTTAACAACAAATGAAAAGTTAGTTAAGTTTGTTCAGTTACTAATTAGTTAGTTAGTTAAATAGATGGAAGTGATTAGTTACATGTTTGATTAATTTTTCGCTACTAATATGCAAGCCACGTATATGTATAGGTAGCGTGTAATCAAATTTCCTCATCGAGTTAGTTTCAATTTCTTCTATTACTTTAATAATCTAATTATATTAGCTCATAAAACCAAGTAATTGAAATCAAGTGGTTTATGAACTCCTGCTATGTATGAATCATTTGTTCTATGCATTCGTTTCTAGTTGAGGATGGTTATAAGAATGCTGTTTTTTAATAGTTTGTAGATGTTTTTTATTTTCTTTTGATTGATCATATAATATGCATGGTCTTTAATGTGTGTTGGAATTTGTAAAGATGGGTGGCAAAGTCGCTGGGTAAAATCAGACTGGAAAAGGAGCGAAGGCAAAGCCGGTTCGTTCAAGCACACCGCTGGAAAGTGGGCTGGAGATCCAGATGATAAAGGTATTTGTTGATTCAGTATTCCTTTACAGTCAATTTCTTGTGTCGTCAATTTAACTTCAATGTGCTTGTCCGTTATTATAATTTACTATGACGTTTTAACAATACAAAATTGAGGATGGACATTTGCATTTATGATCTCAAGATTTAAATTAAGGCAGGGCTTTAAATTGCGGTTTGCAACCGCAACTGTAGATGTTATGTCAAGGTTTTAGGGATCTCTGCAACAGTGGCCGTGACCACAATTTAAAACCTTGAGTGAAAGCATATTTCTTATCCTTGTCCAAATTTTAAAGTTGGACGAGGGTAGGAAAGACATTTGACGACAAAGCGTCCTTGAGCTAATGCGAAAGGGAGGTTTGTGTAGTAAATGCAAAGCATAAAGATGGGGAGAGTAATCTAACCTACCCCCTAAAAGTTCATCTTGTTGAATGCTTTTATATTCTGAGGGAATTGGATTTGTTTTGCTTTCTTATGTATGAAATGGTAGTAACAGGAACTTGGTTGCTCTTGTAATATTTAGTCAATTTTGTGTGATCTTGTAGGTATTCAAACATCTAATGATGCCAAGCACTTTGCCATCTCTGCTAAGATACCGGAATTCAGCAACAAGAACAGAACACTGGTCTTCCAGTATTCTATAAAATTTGAGCAAGATATTGAGTGTGGTGGAGGTTACTTGAAGCTCCTCTCTGGATTTGTTAATCAAAAGAAATTTGGTGGGGATACGCCTTATAGGTGTGTTGCTTATTCCAGTTTCTTCACTTTGTTTTTTTTTTCTTGAATTATATTAAGTGAACAAGTTAATCTACAATCTAAGTAAACTAGCCTCTACAAAAATGTTAATCAATTTTTGTTATTTCCTCATTTGTATTAGTGGCATCTAAAAACTTTTTTTCTTTTTTGAAAAAGAGTAGCATCTAAAAGCTTAATTAAACTAATAGAATCAAAATTACAGCATGAAAGGAAAAGTAATATATCAATGCCGAAGTCGAGGTTCATGCCAAACAGATTGATGATATAAAGAGAAACAAGATAGAATTAAAAATGTGGGTGGAAATCAGATTATAGACTTCACTTTTCTCTTTTTGTTGGCTTGCTTGATCCTTATTGTAACATGGTATTTTGCTTCACCTTGCGTCATGTTTACAAACACGCATTTTCCTTCTTTGTTCACTTTTTCCATTTTTTCAATAAACAAGAATGTCACACTGACAAATTTTCTGTAGTGTAATGTTTGGACCAGATTTATGTGGCACGGACACAAAGAAGCTCCATGCCATAGTCTCTTACCAAGGTCAAAATTACCCTGTAAAGAAGGACCTGCAATGTGAAACTGATAAGTTAACTCATTTCTACACGTTCATTCTGAGGCCAGATGCTACATACAGTATTCTGGTTGATAATAGAGAGAGAGATTCTGGAAGCATGTATTCAGATTGGGATATTCTCCCTCCACGAAAAATCAGAGATGTCAAGGCGAAAAAGGTTTCATTCTGATCTGTTTCACTCAGTAGTCAACTTATAACATTGTTCTTTAGCATGACATGATGCTTTTGGTGATCTAACTCTAAGAGTCTTTATAACATTGTTCTTTATATAATTCGGTTATGATTTTCCGTTTTTTCCATTAAGTGAATTACCTTACACCATTCAGTTCCCATTGTTGAGGTGTATTTTATTTCAGAAATAACTTGTATTATGAATTAAATCTTCTCCCTACTCGCAGCCTGCAGACTGGGATGACAGAGAATACATTGACGACCCTAATGCTGTCAAACCTGAGGTATTCAAAACTTCTAAATCTACTATTTCCATAATGATAACGGAACATGGGGATAGTAGTTTTTGTCCCTTTGTATGGAAAATTAATATATTTGTTCATTGGTATTGCAGGGATATGATTCAATCCCAGCAGAAATTCCTGATCCAAAGGCTAAAGAGGTTAGTTGAGTCGAAAAGTAGATCTACAAATGCCTCTTGATAAAGAGATAAATAAGGGTTTTTTCAAAAAAAAAAACTTTTACATTTTCTTTCTCTTAATTAGCCTGATAGTTGGGATGAAGACGAAGATGGACTATGGAAGCCACCGAAGATACCAAATCCGGCATACAAAGGACCATGGAAACGAAAGGTTTGTTGATCGAGTTAATGGAGCTATATATAAGGCTGCAAGAATTAGTTTTTCTATTTTCTCTAAGTTTCCTTACATCTCTTACTTTCAACCTCTATGTTGACAGAAAATCAAGAATCCTAACTACAAAGGAAAATGGAAAACTCCATGGATAGATAATCCAGGTATGTTCAAATTTATATCTAGTTCTTTGTCATAATTTCGTATATATTTTCAGACTTTCATGTATACTTTAAAATGCTTAAATTTCAATTCTCCCTGTCTCAGAGTTTGAAGATGACCCCGATCTTTATGTGCTTAAGCCTATCAAATATGTCGGCATCGAAGTTTGGCAGGTATAATGAATGTACATTTCCAAATTCGGCAATGTCTTGATGTTATGCTACAGATCTTTCTTTCTCTCTAGAGCATGCAGAGTTATTAGGCTGAATGGATGGTCATAGTTAATAAAAATCACGAATATATATTGTGGTTCAGGTTAAAGGCGGTTCAGTATTTGACAACATTTTGATTTGTGATGATCCTGATTATGCAAAACAAGTTGTTGATGAAGTGTTTGCCAATAGGGAGGTGAGTTTCTCGCTTTGACTTGCATTTGATTTAGCTCATTATCTAACTTGTAGGTGGCACTTTGGTTACATGTTAAACAACAACTAATATTTTATGTGTATTGATTTTGCGTTGGTTTTGTACAAAATAATTTTAAATATTTTAAAATATTGTCTAATGTTCACTTTTATAGGCCTTGTCCATTGCTTTTTTAAAAGACTGATGAAATTTTTAGTGTCTACATTGCTTTCGGTGAAATAGTGTCTATACTTGGCATTGTTCATTTTAGCCAATATTTTTTATTTTCAACCAAGTTTGTGTAATGAGCCAACTGTGTTCAATGTTGTGTCTCTATAATCAACTCTCACCCTAACTAGGTTGTTAATACTAATAGAGTCACTTGAAGCTGATTGAAGCGAAAACGTGGAAGTTGACACCAAATACTAGTAAACATTAGCCAAACTAGCACTTATCAGTCTTTTAGGGATGGAAATTGACAATAGGGTTGCCTTGAATTGAACACAAATGACACATTAAGGGACTCAATTGAAAAATATGAAAAACAGCTGCTACTGATATTAGTGCAACTTAAACATGTACGGTCTAGAAGCTTTAAGTAAGCCTTTAGAAGTGATATTTGATTTGCCTCAAAAAATTGTACGTCTAGTCATAAACAAGTGTATTCAGTACTCCTGAATATGTGTCTTCTCTTAGGGCATATCTTAAACTGACCTTTATTTTGTGACATCTCAGATTGAAAAAGAGGCTTTTGAGGAAGCAGAGAAAATAAAAAAAGCCCAAGAGGAGGAGGTGCATGAACATACACTATTCCGTTCCAGTATCTTTCTTTTTTGAGTCACCTAGTTTCTTTCACGGAATCTAAACTCTTCATTATTTGTGCAGGAGGCTCAAAGAGCAAGAGAAGAAGGTGAAAGGCGAAGAAAAGAGAGGGGTCATGACCGACGACACCGGGACAGATATAGAGACAGATATAGAAAGGTTTGTATTGTATCATATATGCATATGTTCAATATTTTTTTTATTCATTTGTTGTTTAATGAATCTTCACTACCTTAATCTACTCACTTTTTGAGGATAACACAACTAGCACGAATACTAGATTGTAATAGAAGTCATGTTTTAGTAGATACAAGATACTATTCTAGTATTATTTATGAGTATGCTTTTTATATATCCTCTATTAATAAAATATGTGTGGAAGGTAAACCAACATACTTAATAATGTTATTAGAAATATGTCACTTTGAGTTACACCTTATGTGCAGTCATTAATTTATCTTAAATAGTTACAGATTACTTTAGAGTTGAATACTACCTGATGTCGTCTAAACAGGGAGAAAAAAAAAAAGTTGTTGGATCTTCGGTAGGGAATGAATTTGAGAATGATGAAACCTTATTTTGAAACATTAGCTACACTAAGATAATAAATTTATTTGGCAAAGAATAACAGAAATAGACTGAATTTGTCCAAATGTCCCTCAATCACAACATAGGCACCAAACTTTCTTTAGATTAAATTTAACACACATACATACAAGTGCGCGTTCACACGCATTTATAACATGTTTATGGAATTATGATGGAGAGGTAACAATATTCTTCATCTCGTTCTTGTCAAACCAAAAAATATATTATGCTGAATGTTATGGTTATCCAAGTTTTGGATTTAGATGCTGATTTCATAATAAATTTTGTTTCCCCGTTTTGGAACAACAAAAAACTTTTCTTTTACATGTTTTCCCTTCCATGTGCAGCATCGCCGTGATTACATGGATGATTATGATCATGTAAGTCGTGATTTCTTCATTGATTATTCTTTCTAATGTTAATTAGTATAACAGAGATAGAGGTGTAATTTCGGTGATCAATTTCCAAATTTGGTCACTTTTTTTTCAAATATAACTTTTCATGTCATAACATTATTATTATGACATTAGTTTAAATTTGAAGAAGAAGCTATCCTTGTGATTTCAACTTGGAAACATGTTAGTATATTATGTTAGTAGTTAGGGTTTGAACTCTGAATTTTTTTGTTCAAACTCTTTTGAGTGTCTCGGCTCAATCATTTAAGTATGCTTGGTGACAGGAATGATTGTGATTGATATGTAGTCTTTAACATCTTTATATTTGTTGTACTAAATAAATACTTTCTTTTGATCTGCAGGATGAACTCTAATGGTGTAAAGCGCTCTTGTTTCTCATTTGTTATCTGGTTGACAAGAGTTTATGTATTGTTACGAACTATGATCACCATGTTGGTAGTATGTTCCTTCTGGTGTTAATTTGTTGGCTATTGTAATGTACACGTGTTTTTTAAGGATTATTTTCTTCACGTTATATATATATTAGATAATACTGTGATTGATGGGGGAAAAATTTAAGCTTTAACATTTTCGACTACATGTACTTTTTGCTTATATAAAGTAAAGCAAAACACTGGAGAGATTACTCCACAATTACAAGAAGTATCATGTTGCTTCGGTATGTGGGTATAGTTGACTGGCAAAAAAAATGTTCCTTTAAATTTTCTGTAATATTAATTAGGTTTTTTTGTTTAAATTGTATCTTTTAATTAATATTATATAGTTAATGAAAATTAGTTTCGACGTGACAATCTCTTTGACAGATGATCTGTAAGTACATTTATCAGCAACCAATTTTTTTTACTTTTAATTTATATCTTTTACTGTATTAATTTTATATTAATGATAATATTTTTTTTATAAGAAAAAAACTAGTAAATGTTGTAGTCTCTTATTTATATCCATTCTTTAATTTATTTTGGGAGGGAGAGAGTACTCACAACTTCGATAATTTTTTGTAAAATATGAAAGAAACTAACCCTTCTATTAAATTTAAAATTTTCATTAAATAAAAAGTCTTATAAATTTCATACAATTCAAAAACTACTTAACATTTCTTCACATCCAATAACATAGCTCCATAATCATCACTAAAACCAGAGGGACCCAAACTGTTTTTCGTGTTAAAACTTAAATGACAATAATTACTCAATCTAATTGGAAAACTTTACCCCAGCTGTTTCAAAGATCACAAGTAAAATATGACTTACAGAGCTGATACATCTAAATTATTTGAAATGTTACATAAAAGTTAAATCTAAAATTTCCTTCATTATCGATGTCCTTAAATAATGTCTTCTTAGGTAGGCGAAACAAAATTATGATCTTCTACGTACACCAGAATTTGTTCCCCTCTGTACTGCAGACCCTGGCTGCGGCGGTGCCCCAGCTTGCCCACCAGCCTGTTCCTCGGGCATATTCATTGCTTGGGTAACGGCATTCATTACAATCAATCCGAGAGGGATCATGTACATCCACTGATATTAATAAAGGTTCCATATAGAAAATTAGTATGTATGTAAAGTTTAATTAAACAGTATAAAATTAACGAAAAACTGGCTTAAAAATCAAGTCAGCATGTATGTTGTATACTCACGTATTTAGCCCAAAAAGATCTTTCTATTGGCATTACAATTTCACCTTGTACCCCGTCTCCACCAAGCACCTCTTCTGCAAATATTGGCGTCCTGGGCAAATAATATTTGTTAAAAAAAACACATAACTCACAAGGAAAACTTGTCATAAAGATGAAGCAATAGTAATCAGTATGTTACGATACACGCGAGTCATATCTCGATTTGGTACAAAACTGAACCCAATTGATACAAATATCGGTGTATTTTAGACATGAATCTCATCTTGAATCTCGATTCATTAAGATAAATCATGATTGACTATGATAAATTTCTATTCATTTATATGAATCACTATCTAAACTTAGTGTAGTTGACCACTAGTTTTAGCCAACTTTGTATAGCCAACCACTTTTCTATTCATTTGATTTATAACTTTAGTCAAATGGATGGGTAGGTGAGTTGACCGCACCAGCACTAAAAGTATCTCAACAGCAGTTGACGAATCAATAACATAAAACAAGACAAAGTGAAATAATGATTGATTAGAAAACATATGAAATTTATCAAGCCTGGCATCTAGCCAGTTATGTATCAACATTTTTAAATGAATTATGTTGCCTAAACTTCAAACTGAAAATATTTGTGAAGAATAGTGAAAGCTACACAAGGCTCTATATTCACTGGCAATTTCGCCTAAGCAAACATTATATAAACCATTATAAATATGTAAGAAAGTCAGCATTAAGCAGACTTCAATTTTCAGTTTGATGGAGAGAGAAAATGGGGAAAAAGAGACTAAACATATTTTCTGTGATTTCTATTGGGCAAAAAGTATTCAATATTTTAGAAAGTTTTCCATAACCAGTTGCTCCCGAAGCAACCATGCTAGGAACACTTTGTATGCTGCTCTTCTGTTAATATTAGTTTAAAAGTAATTACAATTGAGAGTGAAAATGTCAATTATGGAACATACCTTGGTGCCTGTTCACTGTTCTTCAAAAGTGTATGGGACTTGAAAGACCACTTGGCTGGCTAACACCAAAAAACAAAAACAAGCATAAAATTAGCCTTTACAATATCAAAAACAGGATTTACAACAGAGTTTAAGTTTTCACAAGTAATGAACTATAACTCTTAAGAACAAGGACAATTTGTGGCATTGCAGGTAATAAAATCAACCAGAACATGCATAATATTGATTACTCGGGTAGAGTGGTAGACTAAGTTTATGAAAGGGTTCATTGCACAAAATTTTTGCTCTTTAAAACAAAGCATGAATCCAGTCCATAATATATGTTAACAAAGTAAGTCTTCGGTCTAAACTTCCACTGGGGAATCTAATCACATCAGCTAGGAACACAAGATTGTAACATCACCCTTCATCATGCTGAGATACTACAAACATTCTAGATGCTCAAACAAATGACTGTATGTACAGAAGAAACAAATATAAACATTGGATGATTTTTGTATTTATATCAGTTTTTGAATGTTATGGAAAGAAACAGTATTAGTAAATATCACCATGTGCAAACAAGAGAGAAGATGAGAATACAGATGACAACAAAATATGTTGAAAAGTTTTGAAGTTGAGTCACGCTCAATGAACAAACAAAAAATAAGTGCAGTTGTCCAAAGAAAACGCCACTTACAAGCTTCAGTTGCCGGGGATAAGGGCAAGCCCCTGGAGAACCATAATTGACACCCAAGATGTTAACACCTTCCTGAAACAAACAGCGGGAGAGGGAGAGATTAAAAAACTAAAAAATATATATATTACAAGGAAAAAAATATATATTACAAGATAGATATATCATATATAAGAAAAGTCATATAAGCAAAGTTCAGTTCTGTTTCCAGGTTGATATATTATACCCTAACCCTACAGGTAAAACTTCCTAAGCATCCATGTTCCCTAAGGTCTCTTCCTTTATATGAAATATGAAAACAGAATTGCTAAAGATGGGGGTTGTTGCTATGTGACTAGGTGGTCTTGTATTCAAGTCGTGGAACCAGCCTCTTGCAAATGCAAGGTAAGACAGTAATGGGATCAGACGGTCCTTCCCTAGACCCAGCAAGGTAAGAGCTTTATAGTACCGAGTTGCCCTTTTATGAAAAGACAAATGGTCTATGGTCTATATTCATTAAATAGTTTTCATTTTTTATTCCTTGGGATGTAAATTTAGGGCACTAAGGCAGTCATTATGAAGAATCATGAGAAACTCATTGGGTTTTTGAAACCCATTTTCTTTACTTTTTCAAAATATATCGTCTCACTTTTAAAAATTACAGCTAATGAAGAGTTGAAAATAAACTCAGTTGTGGTCCAAGACTTCCCGTTTTTTCTTTATATAAAAGTGGATATAAAATTTAAGGGAAAGCCCATTTTATGTAAAAAGGTCCCTTGTGTGGGTCAAGGGTAAGTATTTTTTCTATTCGTGCAGCTTGGCCAAACAATACCATTGATCAAAAGACTTTTTGGAAGGTAGCAAAAGTAGTTGTTGGTGAATCAAAAGGGTTTGGAAATGAGGAAAAACATATATACAAGCTTTCCAAGGAAGGAGAAAGGAAAACGACATGCCTACTGCAAGATGCATAAAGAATGAAGATCGAAAAGTCTTGGTCACTAAGGAAAACATTGAGGAGGGATCGAGGAGTTACTTCTACAAGCTATTCACTGAAAGGTATGCAACAAGAATAAACTAGGAGAGTTTAACCACTAAAGAGGATGGTCAAAACTATGCCTTTTATTGCAGAATCCAAGAAACTGAGGTAAGGGAAGCACTAAAGAATATTGAAAACAGTAAAAATAGTTTCAAAAGAACTTCAAGTGAAACCATTATAAAATACCCTACTCTCAATGTTTTTTTTCCTATTAAAAGTATGGATTTTGATATATCCCAACGGGTTGTCTGATCTGATCCATATAGTTTTTCTTGTTGTTGTTATTTTAACACAAACACAGTTGTAATGCACATTCCAGAAATCATTTGCAAAAGAGCTGGAGAAAACCACGTCACTTATCCCAAGATACAAAATCAGCTATAATATCTAACTCCTTTTTTCCCAATGACACAATAGCATATGTGACAAGTCCCTTTGTGTATCAAAATTTGAACTGAATGAGAAGAAGTTATTTTTGCAGATATATCATATAAAAGCATAAATACAGTATAAACAGCATATTTCATTATATATGAATGTAAATTACCGTGTGTATTACAAAGTGTTCCTCCAAACCATCCCCTGGAAGACATCTCTGTATTAAAAAAGGCAGAGCTGTCAGTTCTAATTGGACTTGGAGACATCAGTTTAAACGGTAACCACGACACCAAATAAAAGAGCTGCAACTATCGAAATAGGGACCAAAACAGTAACACCATCACAAGGCTTCAAGCTACTGGAAAACATCCATAGAAAGATAACCAGGAAAAAATAAAAGAAAGAAACGGATTATCTTTCAATATTATGTGACGAGTGCAGAACAAACCATGCCCAGCATTATTAGAACAATATCACTAACAAATAACTATCATTTGACAATAACCACCATTTATCTTACATCACCAAAAGTAGTTTTGGAAAAAGAACAAACAGACCGAGGAACTAAATGCTTCTTCCCTTCTTCCCCAAGCATAAATGCAAATATAAAACCATAGATGAATTGTCAAATTGGCAGAACCACAACCACCACATTTGAGTGAAAAAAATAACCTTAATACTTCAATTCATTTTACAAATGGACAGGAACTTGATTCAAATTCACACTTACAGCTTTCACTGAAGAAACAATATATTCCCTTCCTGGAGGGCTCAAAACATTGGATGGCAGTCTAATCTTATAGAAATCATCTCCTTTCAACAGCTCCTGTAATAATAAAAGAGTGCCAAATCTTATACAATGCTAAGTGCTAAAAATATCAAACACACATACAAAAATAGCTCCAAAGAAACAAATAATTACTTGAAATTTATTCTTCTCAACATCAGTGAAAGAATCTCTCGAAAACCGCAGTTTCGTCAGTGTCTGTCACAGATCAAAATTGCTTTTCAGTACAACAGCATATAATTTTATATATCTATTCAAACTCAGCACAATAAGTTAGAAGGTTAATCTAAATCGATTCGAAACAGAACCAATCAACGAATTGTTATACTAGGTTTGAAAATTATCAACAATGAAATTGTAATATATAAGATAGGGATACAAAATAAGTATACAGATTTTATTTGATTGAGGAAGAGGAAGGAAAGTAGAGTGAAGGAACCTGAGCGCCGTGGCTCCAAGTTTTGAGACGAGCGGAGAAGTTACCGGCGTCGGAGAAATCGGAGTCACCGAAAGCGTGTTCGAGAGTGAACTGGATCTTTGAATCGGAAGCAGAGTCTGGAATCCTCTTGCGAGTGGATGTGGTGGTGGTGGTGGTGGTGGCGGTGTTAGGTGATGGACGGGATTGGGGGCGTCCACCTTCGAGACCGAATTCTTCGTCGTCGAGGAGAAGCTCGTCGGATTGGAAAGCTTGTGAGAGAGAGATGAAGAAAGTGAGCAACAGAGTAACCGCCAAAAGTGACCGGAGTAGAGTCATCGTTGTCTCGGCGCGGCGGAGCAACCGAGTCTGTTTTCTCAGTTTAAAACTATTTCGTTGTATTGGACTCTGTCTCGCGCTGGGATCGGGATTGAGGAGTCCTCCGCCAGAGTAATAGTAGTAGTTTCTGACGGCTTTATTTATTTATTTTCATATAAATAGGCTTTATTTATTTACAACATTACTTGAGTACTTTTTCATGATCAGTTTGATTTAATTTAAATTAAATTAAAAAAGAGTATGATTTTTGACTTAAAATTAAGATTTAAAATAGACAAAAAAAAAAGTTAAAGATTAATTAGTCCTATAAAATTTTAATATTTTAATTTTAATCTATATAAAATACAAATATAATTTTTAATCTGTGTAAAATTATTCACCAATCAGTTTTAATTTTTACTAAAATAAAACATGTTTAATTGATTTTCAATTTAAAAAAAATTGAATGATTTTTTACAAACATATTTATAATATTATAAAAATATTTTTCACACAAATTTAGACTTTTCACACAAAAATATTTTACACTTTTGGAAATATCGAATCATTATAGTCGTTTCATTATTATTATGATTATTTACAAAGTCACATATGATAGGTTGTATTGGGTAGATAATGGGTGCGTTTGTTTGAATTTAAATAAAAATGATTTTTGTTTTAAATAATTTATAGATAATTTTTTAGATATTTTTTAAAAAAATATTTTTTTTAACTCCTGTTTGTTTACTATTATGAAAATATTGTTTTTAAAAAAAATATTTTTAACCTGTTTGTTTACACATCTTAAAACTTCATCGATATAATTGAGTACTCCTAAAAAACCAATAAATAAACACACAGCCAAAAGACAACGATGTAGAAAAATCGAAAAAGATAACAAAAATTTACTTGATGAAGACCTAGATGAGGGTCGCATGTAATGAGACAACGTCGTGGAAAGAGAAAAAATAGTCACTGCGTGAAGGAGAAAAACACGACTAATTAATTGATATAAACTAACATATAGGTACAAACTTTATAAGTACTTTTAAAAATATAGGCATCTCTATTGTCAAATGGTCAAATAATTTAATCTTCATGGGATAATCTTAGTATAAGGGTTTTTAGTATCTTTTTTATGTAACGAGCAATAAAGAGACTCCCAATAATGTGTTCATGTCATGTACTTGTATCAAGATCGATCAACTAGTTAATTTTGTGATATTAGGAACCATGAAGATAAAGTGCTTGCACCCTTGGTTGATATGTACAACGAAGTCAAAAGTCAAACCATATGTCGGTGGATGAGCCATCACATGTCCTCCAACTATGTCTTTTCATTTAGCACCATCTAATAAGTTCAAATACTACATCATATATAATTGATAACTACGAATCTAGGATTGTGACCAATGGCCACTTCCAAAAAGTTCACTTGAGTAAAATATTTGGCATCGAAGATCCTTGTCACCACATATCTTAGTTGGTTTAGAGTTTTCAACCTTGTTTCTTCAATGCAGCTAAATTGAAATATCACAAAAATCCATTCCACCATAATTTTTGTGCATGGTCGTTTTATCCCATATGAGTTAGTTGATACTGTTGAGACAAAATCCCAAATTAATGTTTTGATGATAATTAAACAAAGGTTAATTAATACTTCTAATTAATGTTTTAAGAAATACCAATAGATATTTTGATTCCTTAATTATATATAGAGTTTGTTCCATAACAGACATATATGAAAATCTTTATGTCATGATATATCAACTTTTTAAAAGCATCTAAAATATTTATATAAGTCTCTACGTTTATATGAAGAATATACATTGGTTTAAAATATCAATCGGTTATTATTAAAAAAAAATATATCAATTGTTTTAAAATCCAATTTGTTAGTTACTACTGTGAATATGTCTGGGATATAGTTTTGTGTGTCTTGGTCTCAACAAATGCAAGATGAAGGACATGCTACACCTTTAATGCATAGATTAAGCTAAGTAGACAATGTATTCATCTCAAGTTTTCACATAAATGTTTTGGTGTTAGGAGGGATTGGTAAACTCCATAATTTAAGTCAATCTCCAATAATTTTAGGTCATCTCGATCAACCAACTATTCGGTACAAACTTTATAAGTACTTTTAAAAATATAGGTATCTCCATTGTCAAATCCTCAAATAATTTAATCTTCATGGGATAATCTTAGTATAAGAGTTTTTAGTATCTCTTTTATATAACGAGCAATAAAAAGACTCTCAATAATGTGTTCGTGTCATATACTTGTATCGAGATTGATCAACTAGTTAAGTTTGTGATATTATGAACTATGAAGATAAAGTGTTTGCACCCTTGGTTGATCTGTACAACGAAGTCAAAAGTCAAACCATATGTTGGTGGATGAGCCATAACATGTCCTCCAACTATGTCTTTTCATTTAGCACCATCTAATAAGTTCAAATACTACATCATATATAATTGATAACTGGGAGTCTAGGATTGTGACCAATGGCCACTTCCAAAAAGTTCATTTGAGTAAAATATTTGGCATCAAAGATCCTTGTCACCAAATAATCTCAGTTGGTTTAGATTTTTCAACCTTGTTTCTTCAATATAGCTAAATGAAAGATCACAAAAATCCATTCCACCATAATTTTTGTGCATGGTCATTTTATTCCATATGAACTAGTTGATACTGTTGAGACAAAATCCCAAATCAATGTTTTGATGATAATTAAACAAAGGTTAATTAAGACTTCTAATTATGAATCTAAACGTTTTGGTATTTAACATGTGTATTTGAGTGTGTTAATCAGAGATAGGTACCAAGCATTACAAAATAGATCATATTATAATAAAGAAAGCTAATTCATATAAACAAATAACGTTATTGACAGATTTCTGGAAAACGAAGAACGTTATCCACATATGTAAATTAACAATAATGATCAGATTCTTAAAAGAAAAGATTAGATCCAGGAATTGCAATCCATTCCAGAATTTCACCAGAAATATACAAGGATCAATCTAATACAATAATCACTCCAAGATTCGAAAGAAAAATACTATGCTTCACAAATTCATAAAGCAAGATCGTTCTCCAAGTTAAGCAAGCTGAAGTACAAGGCTGACGGGCCGGAAATGACACTTCACTGTCAAGAAAAGTTTCAAAGTCAGCTCATCTCAAGGAAAAATCAAAGATCGTTATTTGTTCACAAGAACATTCCTGCTTTCAGCAAGAACATTTTTGCTTTATGACTGATCTTATCCACTCACTTACTCGTGACAACTGGACTATTTCCAACGACCAAATGAGCTGTCATAAGCCCTTTTCAAGCCTATAAATAAAGCCTCAAGAAGAAGAACAGATCAGGGCTTAAAGTGCAAAGCAATACATCACTCATTCAATCATACTCGAATCTTCTTAAGCTTCTCAGTCATTTCTAAGTTGCGGTTCCGTTCTTAGTTTGATATTATAATCAATTTCTATTGAGTTATAAAATTTATAATTTATTCTCAAACACGAGTTGAGCATACCTAGATTGTAACAATCTTAAAATCATTACTTTGTAACTCAAGGCTATATTGTTGACATAGCTTGAGTAGTTTGTAAAAATCCTTTTTGAAATAGTGTAAGGTAACATGTGGAAATCCTTTCTAGATAGAAATGTAGTAATTTGTAACAAATCAATATTGATATGTAAAAGTTGTGTGAAAACCAATAACGATCTTGCTTTGAGCACTTAGTAGAAAATCTCACAATTGTGAGGACGAGACATAACTCGTGTTGGGTGAACCATGATATATCTATGTGTGATATCTCTTCCCTTATCTCCATTTACTTGTTATCTTCTAATAATTTTTTATATAGATAAGTTAATATTGCTGTTTTTCACTAACCAAGAACGTTCTTCGTTGGTAACCAAAATAAATCTTGAGTTAAACATTTTAGTTTTTAACATGAATTTTTAAGAAGGGACAATTATAATTCAAACCGATAATTTAATATGAATCTTTTTCTCTGCCGAACCATAATATGAAGACCCAAATTATATTTTCATGTACCCAAACATGTTTTAACACCAAAAATATTGGAAAAACATAGTTGTAATAGTATTAGGCACGTTCTTGCTAAAAAAAAGATTTATAGTTTTATACAAATTTATGAATTAACCCGAAGCACTAGCACAAACACCGACAATGCTTTTAAATTACACGAGAATGTTCCTCATTTGCTCTAAACAACAAGAAACTATCCTCAATAGATAAAAGATGAGTAATAATAGGCGCACATATGCAAATCTTGGATCCATGAAGTTAACTCGACTTTATACATGTTTGAGGAGAGATGTAAGGTCCTCAACACATAAGATAACAAACAATTGTCACACGCATCTTCATCGAGTTGATCAATTGCTCGTTCAAACCCATTTTATACAATTAAGCAGTAAGATAACTCCAGTCAACTATGTCGTATGCTTTACTGATGTCAATTTTCAAAGTAGATGTTAAGACGTCGTTGACACTGTGAAATGTGAACTAACGTGATTGTTTAAGGGAAAAACAACGTTGATGAGCAACCCAGAAAACGCCATTGAAAAACAACAAAAGATGGAATTGAAACGCAACTAAGAGGAAAAGAATAACCAATGACACAATTTATATTATACTCAATTGTTGAAAGATACAATTCAATTTTGCATGGTTTATGATACTCTCACCTCATAATTGATATTTTGAGAAGAAGAATACATATTAATCTGCTATTGAACACAATTTTCGCCCTCAATTTGGGAACCTTCTAGAGTTCAAATTGATGATTTTCAAGAACCATAACACCGTATTCAATTTGGAGGTATTCACAAAGTCATAACTAACCGTGGATAACAAAAGAAATAACATTAGTAACTTATGCAAAATAAATCGACTGTAAAAAAATAAAATAAAAAGAATATTAATCACTTTACAATATCGATATGAATATTTTAAACACAAGTCGTTGATCGAGTTATTGTTTGATGATCAAAATTATAACTATATAATAAAATAATGAAATTAAGGGTTGTTTTTTCCTTTAATATAAAAATAATTTACATAGAAAATGTATAGTTTTTTTTTCTCTTAATAATTATACCCTAAACTTGTTTGGATCTTTTGAAAATATTTATTTACTATTTTAATTTTAATTTTAATTTTCATTGAATTTTATTTTTCTTTAAAAACTTGGCAATGAAATGAGACAGTCACCCCATTACTTCGACAAGTTGAAACCCTAACTCGTCAACTCAGTATAACTGAGTGTGTCTGTTGTGGGTAAATCGGAGTTCCAAGATCGAAAAGAAAAGAGAAGGAGAAGTGAGAGAGCAAGTGCATTAGTGAAACTGAAGAGAAGGAAGAAAGTATGGACGCGATACGGAAACAGCTGGACGTGTTAATGGGAGCCAATCGAAACGGCGACGTCCGCGAAGTTAACCGCAAGTATTACGATCGCGATGTTTGTCGTCTCTATCTCGTCGGTCTTTGCCCTCACGAACTCTTCCAGCTAACGGTAATTAACCTCTCTCTCTCTCTCTCTCTCCATTCTGTTATTACGGTTAGCGACTACTTAAGGCATAATAATCGTTTTCATTTTTTCAGAAAATGGATATGGGTCCATGCCCTAAAGTTCACTCTTTGCAGCTCAGAAAAGAGTATCCTTCAAGATCTCGCTATAATTAATCTCTTCTTTTCAATTATTGAATTGTGAATTGTGATTATTGTATTTTAGGGTATAGTAGTGTTTGCTTAACTGTGTTTTCTAGATACGAGGAAGCGAAATCCAAAGGGATTGATAATTACGAGAGGGAGTTGGAGGATGTTATAGATAAGCTTATTGGTGAATGTGATAGGAAAATTGGCAGAGCTCTTAAGCGTCTCGAGGACGACGATGCCAAAGCTGCAATTGCAATTTCAGTTTCTGAAGTTACTCAGGTGAATATAGAGTATGGATTAGGTTGTTGTTTGTTAGTGAGAGTTGATGGTTTCTTGCAAGTTGTAATTCTTTGTTTTGTTTGATGTGTAGACGCCCGAAGTGCTTGAGTTGTCCAAAGAAATCAAAGAAAAGTTGAAAGAAGCTGATAAATACGGTATTCTTATTATTTTTTATTTCAATACTCTGTAGACTTTTGTTTTTGGCTTTTAGTCTATATTTAATTGCAATGTGAGAAGAATAGAATAATATAGGGTTGGAGCTGTTAATGGTATCTGTTTATATTGTTGTTTATCCATAGTTGTCTCAAGTGTTGCTTTTGCATTAAGATGAATGTGCGTGTTACTGCGGGTATCACATGAATGAATAATGAGGGGGTGGTACATGACTTCGAACTGTTGATAGGCATGACCTGTTTAAGGGATTTAATTGATCCTTGTGGAGATGTTTGCAGTAACATCGCTTGATAACTTCTATCTTTGATTCCAATTATTAGTTTGCAAGATCTCATGAGTATGAAAACTGCAGGTCAAAAATCAACTTGATTATCTTTGGAGCTATTTGATATTGTGATTACATGCTTTTGTTCCGCACCCAAAATTTCAACTTTCTGGTTTTTTGTTTATTCTATTATTCACTGGGGTAATAATTTTACACTTGCAGATCTTGAAGGCTTGTCAGATATGAAGATTCGAGCTTTGGAGATTGTAGAGGAACTTAGAACCAGAAGAGCAGACAAGCAGGTCAGTGATCTCTCTTGAGCATGAAGATCCATATGATATAGTAATGCTGTGATTCTGGTGTGTCTTTCTTTTGTAATTCACATGGTTAGACTGTTAACTAGTTATCTTATTTTGGCTACTATTTTATGGGAGAATACTAACTACTCTTTTGGCTATATATCAATTTTCCAACAGTCTACGCTTCTTTTAGATGCATTTAACAAAGATAGGGCATCTTTGCCTCAACCTCTGCCAAATCCACCACCTTTAGCACCCCTTCCTGTAGTTACTCCTGATGCTCGAACACAGGAGATGATAAATGAAAAGTTAAAGAAGGCTGAAGATCTGGGTAAGTTAGCGATACTCTTATCAGTTGGCACATACTTGGTTTTGCTTATTCTTTACATAAGTGTCTTTTCAGCTAAAAACTGTATTTGCATCATGTTGTTTATATATGCTTTTTTAAATATATATTATTTTCCTTGTTTAACAATAACTTGTCACAAAAATTTCACATTTTTCCACACCCAAAGCCTGCATGTCCCTAAAAGTATCATTAATCATATTCAGAAGAAGTTTTGACTCTATTCAATTGCCTACTATCTACTACTAATGGTATCGTCTTCATCATCCAATAAACATAGATTTTAAGCCTAGTTTATCAAGAGACAACTCCGCCAACTCAGCAAGTCCACCACCATCTTAAAGTGGATCATACATTTTACACTAATGGTCCTCGACTTTGTCTTTCCTAGACAGAAAGTCAAAGTTTAAATGCATACATACCAAATCCCTTTTCCCTTTTTGTATCCATTTGATTTTGTTTAAAGGAATAATGGGAGGAATGTGTACTCCAAAATTTGATTATAAATCACGAAGAGCAAGGCTGTACAACAAGGAGCTTTTTAAGGCATGTTTTTGGAGTTGTGTTCTGAAGTATTGATGTCATATCCCAAAAGGGTCGGTCAATAACTTCTTTTAGAAAAACAAAAAAAAGAGGATACAGGATATGTACGCTGGAGTATTGCACACAAATTAGTATTTGATATGTGTACTACACCAATACTAGCAATTTGGAGTATTTGGACTAAACACAGTAGGAGAATAGAGCATGAGTAGTTATAAGCTCTATACCTTTCAATACCTACTTGTGAACAGGAAGGTGATGTAGTGAACTTCATGCAACAATATTATTAATGAAGGGAGAAGAGTTGGTGAATATTAAGGAATAGTAAATTGTTAAAGCGTAATGATGGTATTGTTGGTCAAGAATCCTGGAGAGTTGCAGATAAGGAAGACATGAGCTTGATGGCAAAAAGCGATTCCAATAGTTCCTAAAGCGTTTTTGTACAACGGATTTTAAAGTTCTAACAAACAACCCCTGCCCCTATAAATCCATTGCTCATCATAAATCATGACATTTCCAAGTATATTAAAAAGTCACATACAATTCTTACTCCCCTAAATGATGCATGTAGGAGTTAAAATTACATCATTAAAATATTGTTATTAATCCCCCCTATCCTGCATCAGAATTGAAAGTAGCTAATGCCTCATATCACAGCAAATTCTTCAAGTTTAGGTAAAGGAAATTGGCCACTGAAATAATGACACCAAGAATATTTAGGACAGATTTTGTATCTCTGAAAAGAACTCCATTGTGATTTTAGCCTTTTGAAAGATTTGGTATCCATTTGTTTTAATTTCATTTTCAATATACTTGACCATGGCCTGGCAATCATAATAACTGTGAAAACATCCATGTTGTTTGAATCTTGATTCTGTATGTGTTTAGCTTAAATAAATGGCTGAAATTTGAATCAGTAACCTTGTCCTTTGCCTTCTGTTTAGCAACTCGATAATATAAAAAATGTCTTCTTTCAGGAAAGGCTCTTTGCTTATTATTTAACTATATTATATATTATTTTGAGTGAACAGGTGAACAAGGATTGATTGATGAGGCACAAAAAGCATTGGAAGAGGCTGAAGCACTTAAGAAGGTCATTCATATGTTCTATTTAAATATAGACTTGTTTATGAAGTTATTGAATTTTTTATTGAAGCTTCAATATTTTTTTTTTGATTTGTTCACATACTGTTTTTAATTGTTTCATTTTTCCTTATATGTATATTTAGCCTTGTGCAATGGCTCTAAAGATATATATTTTTTCATCTCAGCTTCCTTCCAGACAAGAGCCAACACTGGATTCTTCCAAGTATACAGCTGCAGATGTGCGGATTGTGAGTAGATTTTCCATTATTAACAACTCTTTTTAAATGATAAAAAGTAACACTTTCAGTAATTGCACCAATACAGCAACTGGGATGTTAGAATAAATTAACTATCACAATTCTTGATTTATAATTTATAATTATATCAGGTATTTCACTGATGTATATAATTATAATGTGAGAAGTATTCGAGGATATGTTTTGTCCTAATTCACTTTTTTTGGCTGATACTTATGGTAGATCAGTCAGTATACACACACACCTATAAAATAAACTGAAAAATATGTTCCCATATCATTGCTGCAGCCACAATTTTTGCTTGCGTTTGTCATTTTTTTGCTGAGAAATTTTGGTTAATTTTATTTAGTTACAAGATAACTGCAATGATTCTTACACCTATTTTGCTCATATACAACAATTCAGACTGATCAAAAGCTACGTGTGTGCGACATTTGTGGAGCATTTTTGAGTGTTTATGACAGGTAAGAACTGATTCTGCACCCAAACATCTTTTCTCTTGAAGTTTGTTAGGGATTTATAGTGCTAGAATTTGGGGTTTTAAGTGCTTCAGCTTTTGACCCGTTAGTAATACTCCTTGTCACCAGCAGGCTCTTGTGCCAGTTTTACGAGGATAACTTTTGCAGCTAAAGAATGTGCGTCTTTTATGTTTTTGCTTGTAGATCATGCTATTCTTAGTTAGAAATTTTTGGGGAAATCATGTATATCAATATGCTGTCTTGATACCTCTGTATATTTTGCTGTAATATTTTGATTTATATTATTATTTACAGTGATCGCCGTTTAGCTGATCATTTTGGAGGGAAACTTCATTTAGGATATATGCAAATTCGTGAGAAGTTGGCAGAACTTCAAGTAAGTCATCTTTCTTGCATTTCCATTCTTTGTATATTTTTGGTAAACAAAGGTATCCCCTCCGGCAAATTGGACACTAAGGGACAGTTTACTTTGTGAAAACATTTCTTGTTTTGATTTCTTAAAATTTGTGTTAATTTTACTCGTTAATAAGGGGATAAGATAAGAGACTTTTCATTATTTCCGGAAACACATCTTCATCATTAACTACCATTTCATCTATTTCTTTCAATGGTGTACTTCAAGAGTCTTTCATCAAGGTAAATGAACACATTTTATGAAATGAAAACACGAAACATTTTACAAAGTAGACGACCCCTAATTACTCGAGGTAATTGAGAATCTATTTACGGGATCTTCTGTAATTTTAGCCCATTTTAAAACTGATTTAACTGTTTAATATGTATGTTTTTTTAGAATGTTATATGGAGAAATAGTTGGGTTTTGCCAGCCAGGTATTAGCAATGTGACTCCTAAAGTCTCTCTTTTGATCACCTTTCTGGCTATTGCTTATATTTCTCTATTGGAATCGTATTAAAAGGGAAACATATTGTGACTCAGAAAAATTATAGTTGATTTCATCTCATTATTATTTTTGTAACTGTGGTGTGATGAAAATCAGAATGTTTCAGATTTGATTCGTCTGCATTCTAATTAGTTAGTAGTGAGGAGACTATCCATCCTATCCTATCTTTAGCACATTTGCCACTAGACCCAGTTTTGGCCACCGACACTGGGAGTGATGTTCAATTTTAATTTATCATTCTCAGTATTCCTTTTTGTAGTATATTGTTAATTCTTAATGTTAACTATAAACGTTACTTCTGGCTGTTTCCAAGTGTATGACCATTCATAGGCAAAAGGAAGAATAAAAAGAAACGAGGTCGATCTTTGCATGGTCATTAGGCTGTGTTTCTGGCCATGTGTTTAGTTTATTGTTGGGTTTTGGATTTTTTATATCAAATTATTATGAACCTTTGGTCTAGTTGGAGAGAGGAAGGATCTCAAATTGTTATTTTTTCTCTGGTTCAGGAAGAAAGGGCCAACAGCCGTAAGACTGATCGTCTTGATGACAGGAGGTAATTTTCATTGCTTCTAAATGTAGAAACATATCTGATAGGAAGTGAAATAAAATTTTGTATTTACTCAAATATTTGCTTACATTTATATGCATAGATCAAAAGAACGGAGTAAGGATCGTGAAAGGGAGCCAAGTAGGGACCGTGAACGTGGTGAGAGCCATGAAAGAGGGCGAGACTATGATCGTAGGAGTAGGGATCGTGATAGGCACCATGATCGAGACCGTGGATATGATCGAGACCGAGACAGAGATTCAGACCGTTCCCGCCACTACGATTCAAGAAGTCGTCGGAGGTCTCGATCTCGAGAGCGTTCTAGAGATTATGATCGTCATAGGTACTTCTTTGACTACTTCATTACTTCCTATTTTTTTATACTGGGTACTTTTTCTACAGCATGATGTAAATATGCCACATGGAAAACAAGTGCATAGTCGTTCCAATATGGTTCCAGGATCTGTAGGGCCTTCTGAGTTGTCGTTCCTAAAGTGCTCCTTGTGGAATTTAAATACAGAGTTGATTTCACAGGGACTTATTTAATTTTAGAGAGAAAAGTGATTGATTTCAAGTATCAATTAAAAAAATTGAATGGATTTTAACCAAAACACAGATTCTTATACATGTATATGTAATGTTTCTTATACATGTGTAGTAACTGATTTTCACACCGGTGGTTGAAAGTTATTTCTCTAACCTGTCTTGCTGTTTTGCCAGGCGTCATGATCGGTACTAGCAGCTGCCAAGAATCTTATTGATTTTAAAGATGTCTAGTCTAGGTGGGTGTTGAACCTCGTCTTGGACAATTTTTTTTTGCATTGTATTGATCTACTTATCCAATGATGGATGTAACTTGAGCTTGTTGCTAAATTGTGGTTTGATGTTTGCCCTGCAGTAATTACTAAATCCAATTTGTAATCTGCCTACATGTGGAGCAGTTCTGCATTTGTGTTTAACTGAGCATAAAAAATTTGTGCACTCTTTTTCACGTTCACGCATGCCTGATTAATTCTATGTTTGGAAAACTAAGGAATCTACCCGGCAACTTGAATTGAATCTCCGATTCTTAGTACATTTTGGAAAATTGTGAAATCACGGTTTGAATGCATAGTGAAGTGGAAGCTTCAATTCATCGCATCACCACATGTTTGATCAAATTCATGGCAATGCCAAACGAAACAGATACTTAACATTGATAAGTCACATTGAAAAAAAAAACATTGATCAAGTCGGAAGGAACCTGTATCGAAAGTCACTAATCGTTGTTAGCCAAGCACACTGTTAGTTGATACAATATTGATTTAAGTTTAAAACTAATCGGTTTTAGCCATACCGAGGTGTTAAAGCTAATAATATATTGTCCGTTAAATATATTTAATGAACACTTCCATAGAGTGGTGATTACTATTTTAAATAAATTTATATCATATTTTAGTTTAGAGAAATGGCACAATAATATTTTTTTTCTCCTCATTAACCAATTAATTTTATTTAGGTTGAGTTGAGTTCTCAACTCATGATTTTTGCATTATTAAAAACAGGTTGCACTGAGTTGGATTCACGGGTCAATTAAAAAATATATTTTATTCTAAAAAATATAATTAAATTTAAATGGTAAAACATATCAAAAATCATAAAATTCTATCTCAATATAATATTTAATACTTAAAATATATCCACAAATACAACAAAACACTTAAATTAATTAAGTTAACAACAAATACTAAACATCGCAATAAGTTGATTGTACAAACTATTTTGCATATGAAAGAAGTTAAAGACATTGCATATGAAAGAAGTTAAATACATTGATTATGTGAATAAACATTTATAATCTTGTTTTTAAAAATTATTGCAGAGAAAATCAAGAAATACATATAATTTTTCGACATATTATTGCAGCATTTGGTAGAATTTAAAATAATTTTTTTTTTCAATTGAACTATTTATTGTCGAAATTAAAATAAAAAACTATCTTACAAACAAAATATAGCTTAAAAGATGCAAATCAGAAGAAAATAAACTTAAAAAACTTTAACGGAAGTTGAGTTAATTTAACCACGTGAGTCTCAATAAATTTAATCTAGTACCAAAGTACCGAATATACTGTGGACACATTTATGAAAAAAATTGCAAACATAAATTATGTTGTAGCAAACTCATTTTAATCAAAAACTATTTTGCAAACTTTATTCAAACATAGTCTTACAATTCATGCCACCCATCAACATGTAAACTCACTCCATCCATTCTTCTTCGTTCCCCCTAAACAAAAATGCGTAAATATTTGATATTTCGGTAGATTTGTCACAATCACATTGAGACAAAATTTATAATTACGGCATCCACCACCCAAATTTTAGAATTCTATTCTCATTTCAAAGATTATATAGCAAATTACACATGAAAATATATATCATACAACGCGTGATTATAGATTTGTCATCTGCCTCCTAACAATTATACATCAAAACAAAATAAAAATAGGATACAAAAGCACTATTACATTGAAGAGAAAGGGAACATTGTGACTAAAAAAAAAAAACTGAAAAGCATAATTAATTGTATTAATCCATCCATTTAAGTAACGAAAAGTAACAAATAAATAAAACACAAGTTTATGCTACATTACAATCATATATAAAGAAATAAAATTCAGATTTGTCTTGCTGCAGCATCAGCAACAAAAGGCAAATAAGGAGTACGACCGAAAAGGCAAGACAAGACGCTATAGAGAAAGCAAAGAATACTGAAAATGAAAACCGCATTATGGGCCCAAATCATGACCCGAAAAGCCAACCCATACCGACCCGGAGAAAATATCCTCTGAAACAGAAGCGGAAGAACAAGAAGCACGTCGAGCGTAAGTGCTTGCATAGCATTGAATCTAACGAATTGAGAGAAAATAGGGTTTCTAACAATTCCTAAATAGAGTGCGAAGAAGGCGATGAAGGAAGCGTAAGGGAGGGATCTATAAAAGGAGAGGAAAGGGATGATTGGATCGAAGAGGAGTGCGAATTTAGGGTATTGAGTGAGAATGCTGTGACCGTATTGAAGGGAGTTGAAGAATGGAAGTGTGTATGCGGCGATTGAGATTAAACGCGCCGGTGCTGCGGGTGAGGTTATCTGGGATTTAACCCCGCCGTTTTTTAGGGTGATTTTGGATGGTGGTGGTGTTAAAGGTGAAAATGAAATTGAAATTGGTTTGGGTTTAAGGGATAGGGTTGAAGATTTCTTGTGGGTGTGGTGGAATATGCAGGGACGGAGAAGAGCAAGGGATGCCATTTTTTTCAAATTCGCTTCTAGGTAACTGCTGCTGCAACTCTGCAACTGTTGTTTCTCTCTCTCTCGACGTGCTTCTGCTAAGTGCTTAAAATTTGATTTTTCGGGCTTTCTGCGTTCATCTTTTTTTTTTTCTGTTGGGCTGGGCTGGAAATACGTGGACTCGTCTATTAATAAATAACAAATTTTAATACAATGATATTTTTTACTTACTAAATTATTTTAAGGTTATATACGTTTTTAATTTTTAAAAAATTTTAATTTTTTTTAAAAAAATTGATAATTAATAAAAGTTTTTATAAAATTAAAATAAAGATAAAAAATAAATAATTTTTTAAAAGATTAAATTTAAAATGTTATAATTTTACAAATTAAAAATATATTTAATTTATTTTAAAATTACACACATAAAACATGATTGATGATTCAATGTACGCAGATGAGATGTATAATTATTTTCATGATTTGGTAAAAAATAAAAATTCAAAACTATTTAGTTGAGCTTGTTTGGTTTTTTTGAACCATATGGGTATAATTTTTTGGGTTTGAAACA
>JBBPBP010000003.1:1970592-1989773 GCA_037974735.1 Cicer chorassanicum
TATTTAATAAAATTATAAATAAAATAATTTAAATGAAACTTAAAATTAGAAGAAAAAAGTCACAACAAAATTTAGCAGCCTCTTTTATATATAATATATATTTCAGTTTTACTTAGATTAAATCATTAAATAAATTTTGAAACATAAAATTTCCAATCAAACTAACTTCTATCAATTTATTAAACTGATGATATTTAACATTTTTCAACATTGAACACCCTAAATAAATGGACATAAAATGAAACAAACAGAACAAAAAATCGCAAGTTTAATATATTCAACAAAAGGTAATTGCAAGTTTAATATATTCACTTATTACCATTATTTGGAGCAAATAAGGAAAGGGAAAGGAGAGAATTTCCAACTCTCCAAAATCTTCGGTTTTTCCTCTCTCTCTCTCTCTCTCTCTCTCTCTCTCTCTCTCTAAGTCCCAATCATCTTCATCAATGGCTATGGCAAGTAGGGTTTCAATTTTCCCATCAAATCTTCATCTTCTTCTTCTTGTAACCGTTTCATGGCTATGTTCGTTTGTAAATGCATCAAATTCAACAACGATATACGATGAGTTAAAAGCAAAGGGTCTTCCCGTAGGGCTTTTACCAAAAGGAATAACAAGGTATGAGATCAATGATAGCAGTGGTGAATTCGAGGTTTGGATGGAAGAACCGTGCAATGCAAAGTTCGAAAACGAGGTTCACTATGATCCAAACATTAAAGGTACCCTTGGTTATGGTCGGATCGGGGAATTATCTGGTATGTCTGCTCAGGAACTCTTCTTATGGTTCCCTGTTAAAGGCATTCGTGTTGATCTACCTAGCTCTGGTCTCATTCACTTTGATGTTGGTGTTGCTGATAAACAATTCTCTTTGTCTCTCTTTGAAGACCCTCCCGATTGTAACCCCCAGGTTTTTTTTTCATCAATCTATTCATTTTTAATTTTTTTCTCTTTTGGGTATTTGAAATTCTTGTTTTTTGTAGTTGGGTGTATGAAATTTATGTTTTTTGTTATTTGGGTATCTTAAAGTTGTGATTTTTTTTTGTTGGGTATATGAAATTCATGATTTTTGTTATTTAGGCATCTTAAAGTTGTGATTTTTATGGTTGGGTATCTGAAATTTATGATTTTATTTTGTTGCCAAAAATGCACCATCTGTTATATTAGTCCATGCTGTGATATGAATGATAGAAATTTAAATTGTATCTATGTAGTATTTTTTGGACACGATAGTGTTGATGTTTTGAGTGAGATTTCAAGCTATGATCTTATGTAAACAAGTCATGTGCTTTTTCAGTTGTCAGCAGCAATTTTTTGGGTAAGTAAATGGAGTGGTAAACACAACTTGAAAATCAAACACAACTGATTTTGGGTGAAGATGTTAAACCTAACAATATTGATATTTGTCAGTTGAGCTAGGCCTTACGGTCTAAATTCTAGTGGCTTTATAACTGTGGTATTTGAATATGCATTTTGGTTGATTGGGTTTTCCCAATGTGACGACTGAAGACTAGTTTGATTTTACTAAAAAATTCTGCAAATTCAAGCCGTTAGGCCTAATTTTTTATCATCATATAGTAACAAACATGACCGATTTTATGGCTTTCAGGAACTATTGAGATTCATGTTTTTTTAATTATTTGGGTGTTTGAAATTTTTGATTAATTTGGTGTTGGATTTATTCAGGTTAAAAATGCTGGCAGAGATGATATACTGAGGGCTGTTTGGTAGAAGATAAGCATGTTGCTGCATTTCAGAATTATAGATCAAATAGATCAATCAGCCTAGCTGTGCCTGTGGTTGGTCTTGTGATATTGTTTCTGTACAGTCACAGTCTTTTTCTTTTATCTGCTTGGATTGGAATCAATCGCCTCTGTCAGGGGACAAAGGATGACAATTTTGGTGGTCAGCAACAATGGCCTATGGTTTTGGCAAAATCTGTGCTATAGTAAGGGATGTTGGATTTGGTTGGTTTTGCTAATAATGTTCTATATTATACTAAGGTTTTTGTTATTTGTATTTTGGTATTGTCATTTTTGCACACAAGTTTTTATGGCTTGTTTTGTGTTTGACTCAACTATATTAATAAAATATAGCATAATTTGTTGGTGGTTCTTGTATTGTAACTAATTTTGATTCCTTATGCCTACAATTATATTGTGAGTACCCTTTGTCTGTTTTGTCTAGTAAATTTCTGGTTCAATTCATACTTTCAATGAAGCAATTTTCTCCAATAATTTGTATTTGTATACTCTGTTGGAAATTCTTTGTTGTTCCACGAGATATTCTAAATTCTGCATTATGTTCTGTTATGGTTCAATACAGAACAAGATTTTTGTGTAGAGTGAACATGGAAATTACTGTAGTTGGCAATTATATATGGATTATGAATGACAGAGGTCAAAGAATTCTTTTAATGAAGTTAACTATTGGTTCGTTCTATTGATGATTAACATGACCTTTCAACTGCGTTTTTTTCACTTGAATTCGATACCTTACTTAAAGAAATTGAGTCTAGTATCACTCAAGTTAAAGTTGGTAGAGGTCAAATGATTTGATTTAGGTGGTTTATGCTATTAAAAAAGAAAACAATTTCTTTTTTATATATATATATTTTATTTTAGATGGAATATATTACTATTCCTAAAACCTTATTGGTAATGATTTGAAATTTTTTTAGTGGATACGTTAAGCCTTGCTTCAAATGAATCTACACTAGTCTGTCCATTTTGTATTTACGTTTTAGAAGTGTTTGGTAAATGGATATTTTGAGTTCAAGGTGCGTGAAAATCTGTCTAGAACATGTAAAAAGAAATGCAACATTCTCTCAGGTTGGTTTTGACAAAAAGTTTCCACTTTGGTTTATCTAAATCTAAATATACTAATAAATGAAAATTTTATGCATAAAAGATTAACCAAGGCACTTACCTTGTTATGATGGACTTGTGGTGGCCATTAATTGTGACATTACTACATGCGTAATCCAACTGTAATCAATTTTAGGTGAATTTCTTGTTATTCATGATTTTTTTTTCCCTCTTAGCTCAAATAATCAAATCTATGCTTAATATCTTTTTGGCCAAATTCATGAACTGTATTGATGGTACATATTTGTAAAATGCGTAATGATAAGACATTGAACATTCATTGAACGGCATTGGCATGGCTTGTGGGACCTTCAAATATTGCATGGTAGTGATAATAATGCTGTGGAGAGAAGAAAAAAAAAAAGATATCGTAGAAATGGAAGTATGGAACACATGTTACAAACTTTATCGTTTTATTTTTAAATTAAAAGATGAGCAATGTTTTTTTTATGTAACAAGAAGGATAATAGCTAGTAGCTACTACTTGATATTGGATGCCAGATATCACTGATAAATTAATGCTACTTTGGTTATTATATTTCTATATTTAAAAGAAAAGTATTGAAATTTTGAGTTGATGAGTGTTTCTACTTTCTAGCCTCCACACTAATATTTTTTTATTTCCACTAGTAATATATTATTCATTTTTTTTTATGAGTATGTTTATTCAACTTAGAATGTAAAAATAACTACTAGATATAAATCTGTGATAACTACTAGATATAAATCAGTGCAATCTACGGGTTAAATTAATGAGACTTTATATTCACTCCTAAGATAATTAAGATGGTATCAAGATTGTATTAAGATGGTATTAATGAGACTTTATATTCACTCCTAAGATAACTAAGATGGTATAATAATAATTATCTTTTTTATAATTAAGAATAAGGCTTTATGTACTCAATGATATATTAAGTAAAAAAAACTCAGTGGTATACACATTATTTATTTTTCTAAAAATATATTTATTAGGTATAATTTATGAAAATATTTAATTTATATATACCATCATTGTAAAAAGATTTTACACTATCAATTAATTATAACCATTAAATCATTATTATCATGTTATCAATTAATTATAACCATTAAATCATTATTATCATGTTTGACAAACCGTAACTTCTACAAAATCAATGTGACTCACTTTAATACCAAACATAGGTCACTCACAATGCTTCCACTGTGTAAATTTTTTTTTACTCTAGAACATGAAATTTAAACTTTTTATGAAATTTAATAATAACCGCATTTTGATTACTGACCAAAAACTAATATAATGACAATGATTATTGACCCACATGATTAATATATGTTTATATGACAAAAATCAAAAGAACAAATGAATTTACTTAAGTTATGAAAATCGATAGTTATTAGAAAGAAAAAAAATTAAAAAGATTCTTCCAAAGAGTACCAATGTTAAGAATTTGCTTATATGGCTGAAATAGAGAGGATTTCAGAAGTTGAGATGATAACTCTGATAGATAGATAGATATTTTTTTTTAACGAACATAAATAGATAAAATGGATAGTGATAATAGATTTGAGATACTTTTTTTATTATTATTATTTAAGAGCCTGAGTGAATAAAAATCAGGACTAATTGAATTTTGAACTAAAAAATATTTCTACAGGATATGTTCCTAATGTATAATGAGCCAACAACATCGTTACACGCGGTTAAAAACATCTCTCTGTAATTCAAGGCCATGCCATAAATGATTTCTATGGAAAAGGATACTCATTCCGACCATATCAAACAAACACATCAAATATCTCAAATGATTGATGTCTATTCTGCCTGTGAGAAGGTGGCTTGTAGATAAACCAGTGAGCCTTCATCTATCAATTTAAATATGCTAGTTTGCCACCCTGTCCATGATAAAGACTTGAAGCGTTCATGAAGCACAATCATGTTTCAGTGTATGGGGAGTTTTTTAAAGAGCTTTGATATTATATGTTGTCAGAATAATAGAAAGAGAACTCGACGAACTTCTCCCTCTCTCCTTAGTTAACAAACTACTTTACTGTGTTGTAACACTCTTGGCAAGATTACGAGGCTGGTCGACATTAAATCCCCTCAGTACAGTGAGATGATATGCCAGTAACTGCATCAGAAATAAATATTATGTTGAAGTAATATTACATACAAATCTTCTTTTGAAGAATACAAAAGAAGAAGCTAGCCGATTATCTTAGGTGACAAGAAAATAGAACTGCAAAATTTGCATATAATCTAGACACTGATATATTTATATTCAAAATGAGAAAATACCATGAAGCTCATGGAATAATAATGAATAGAAAATCACTGTCCAGTGCACCACAGTGCATGTTTGATTTCCCGGTGAGTTTGGCACAATCACGGTGGCTCGCCGTGATTTTGATAATTTCACCTTGAAATCAAACATGCATTTGGATAATTTTTTATGCTAATATTGAAACGTTATCCCTTTGTTATGTCAACTACATATGTTTTAAAGATAAAATAAAGCAGGGAAATAAGTTATAAACATACCTGTAATGGAACTACATTAATTACAGGTTGAAGACAGTCCACAACCTGTGGAACTTCAATTGCCCTACAAGATTCACCAGGGCATACAGAAGCAGCATCCCCTTTTGAACACATAACTATCAGGCGACCCCTGCGGGCATGAAGTTGCTGAATAACAGACTGCTGTTTGCTGCCAAATGTAAAAGTTGTCAATGTGAAACTCCTAATTCAGATCATTAAGCTACTCAACACTCAATACAACCAACCTGAAGCAAGCATCATGTGTAGCTATAACAACAATGGGAAGATTTTCATCCACTAATGCCAAAGGACCATGCTTCATTTCACCTGCGAGTATCCCTTCACTATGCATAAGTGCCACTTCCTTTACTTTCAAAGCTCCCTCCAGAGCGGTTGCATAGTTGTATCCTCTCCCAAAGACAAGAAGAGACTGCTCAGCAATCAACAGATTTGCTAGATCCTTCATCTCTTGATCAAGCTCCAGGACCTCTCTGACTTTGTCTACAATTCAACATTTTAATTAGATTACTTCTACAACTACTACTGATCCACTTTATGTGGTATTTTCTACAGTATTTTGAAGGATTCATCATAAAAAATTAGTTTGACTTAAATGAAAGTTGTCTATAACTCCCGAAGTTCTAATTTCTTTATTATTTTGTATGATTGACACGCGAGATACTTAAACGTGAGAATTGTGGCATGGTATGTTCTCTGTTTTTCACATCTAAACTAGTATTTGTGCACTTCTTGGTAAGTTTACATTTCATATACTTTGTCTTCTTTAGATGAAAACCGTGTTTCTAAGCATGTCTTCAAAAGTTTAACTTATCTGTTATTTCTTCTCTCGCCTATCCAACTAAACCTATACTGTTCGCAAAAATCAAACATAATGATACCGTTTTTGTATACGTTTGGTAAAATATACTAAATTATAGTAATCAGCTCTTACGAAATGACAATAACTTAGTTAGGATGCTCAGCCAACAGAAACTCACTTGGCAGGTCATAAAGACCATCTACAATAGCTTCTCTCCGCGCTTGATTGGAAATAGTATCACCTCCTATTGCGAGAGCCAGCATGGCCATCACTACTATTTGGCTCGTGTATGCCTATAGTAGTTGTAAATGTATGAGTAGGCCATTGGTTAAATCAATAATAGGAAAATATATTAAAAAAAATGAAGAAAATGACATCCTTTAAATACAACATGTACCTTGGTACTTGCCACACCAATTTCCGCACCAGCATTTATATGAACACCACAATGTGTATTCCTTGCTATTGCACTACCAACAGTATTTGTTATCCCAACACATAATGCACCATTGTCTAGAGCATATTGCAGTGCAAGTAAAGTATCTGCAGTTTCACCAGATTGACTAACAAAAACGGCTGTATCTTCTCTGTAAATTGGCCCTTCCCGATCCAATAAATCACTAGCAATTTCCATAGTAACAGGAATACCTATAATGCAATGTATAGAATATAACATTTTAACAACATAATTTAAATATGCAAAATTTACAAAAAATTGAAGTCATACAGCACTGACCAGAAAGTTCTTCCAAGATGGGTCTAGCTGCCAACGCAGCATTATAACTTGTGCCGCAACCAATGAAAACTATTCTTCTACTTCGCCTGATGGTTTTGAGGTGATCCTTCAGTCCACCCAACAGAACAGACTTGGATTTGCTAGATCCCCGACGTATAAGCCTCCCCCTCATAGTGGTTGTTAGAGACTCTGGTTGCTCATGAATTTCCTTCTGCATATAATGCTCATAATGTCCTTTATTTATTTGCTCAACCTCCATCTCAAGAACTGATAATGCACGTCGCACTGAAGAAGTTCTAGAGAGAGAAGTGCCAAGTTCGCCCATGTCATTCTCATACTTCAAAATAGAAACCCCACCATCCTGAAACAACCATTTCCAAGTAAGACAAAGTACGTTATTTCTAATTGACGTGATTATAACTAGCACATAGATCCATTAACCAAATGGAATATACAGTAACCGTGGATAGAAGATATCATCTCATGTCATCATGCCAAAAAGGGAGAAGTATAAGCCGTAAGGGATAGATGAAGTAAAACAACTAAGAAATCATGGAAACAATGTTTGCAAAAATCCACCATTCTTACGGAAATATTTGTGAGGTTAAGTTACTATAAATTTCAGTGATTTGAAGTGTGCCAATAGACATAAAAACACATTAACATGCAAGCACTACTTTGAAAATGGAAGGTTGTTGTATATGTTAGAATATTAGAAAATATCTTATAATATCTATTATATTATATAATATTATATTATCTTGAGTTATTTCCTAAGATCAATTTATAATCATAGAAATATCTTAGAATATTTTTCATTATTATTATTATTATGATTTGTTCTTGATTTAGGATTGAGTCTATGTTTCTCTATAAATAGATATTAGTATTGAGTCTTTTGTAATCAAGTTAGCATAAAACTATTATCAATAATATTCAAACCCTTATTATTTTCTCTCCTTATTTTCTCTAAAATCCCACTACTTCAACATGGTATCTAGAGCCTATTTCTATCCTCCTTGAACAACCTTGCCATTGTTCCGTTTCCAAGTTCCCAACGTTAGGGAATATAATCATAGTTTCTCTTTTTCCCAACATGATCATTCCTTTTTCAAACCACTGTCGTAACACATTTCGACACCGGTTTCACTTGTTTTTCATTCAGTTCACTACTGCCGCCGTCACCACCACTGTTTCCGACGACTTTTCTGGCAAACGACCACTCCATCAGCTTCGTCTCTTTCAGATCGGCCCACACCTCAAAGCGCGCCGCCGAACGCTCCTCACCGTCCACCGCGCGTCAGATCCACGTGACGGCGCATCTGGTAGCCGTTTAAGACGCGACCTCTTTCATTGAACTTGCCCCAACCTCCTGGTTCTGTATCTGCCCTTATATTCTAGTTTTGGGCTACGGTTACACCTGCTACTTCAAAGATCCGCTGTCTGCTGCTGCCTACTGTCGCTGCTGGAAAAGTTTTCCGACACAACCACTTCCATGGTAAAACTTTGCGTTTTTGAGTTGTTTAACGGTTTAGGGTTTTATTTTGGGTTAAGGGTAGTGATCATGTTTTAGTTAGTGAAAAACTGCAATGATGAATTTCGAGTTTTTGAAAGAGAAAAAATAATGTTGTCTGAATTGGGTAGGAGGCCAGTGATTGGTGGTAACGAGGGTTCATTTGGTGATGAATTTGAGAAGGAAATAGGTATGTTGCTTCGTGATCAAAGAAGACATGAGGTTGATGATCATGAACCTGAACTTAATTTGTATAGGAGTGGATCAGCTCCTCCAACTGTTGAGGGTTCTTTGGGTGCAGTTGGTGGGTTATTTGGTGGTGGTTCTACGGCATCGGCTTTTGTTTCGGAGTTTTCGGATAATGGTTTTGCTTCTAAGGAAGAGATTAGGTCTGATCCGGCTTATCTTTCATATTCTTACAGCAATGTGAATTTGAATCCTAGACTTCCACCTCATTTGTTATCAAAGGAGGATTGGAGGTTTACACAGAGACTAAAAGGTGGAGCTTCTATAATTGGTGGAATTGGTGATAGGAGGAAAGTGAATGGAGCTGCTGATGATAATGGGGTAGATCAATCTTTGCTACACCTCCTAGTTTTAACATGAGGAAAAGAGAGAGTGAGGTGGTGGTTGATGAAAAAAAAATAGAGGTTCTGCTGAGTGGAGTGGTGATGGACTCATTGGTTTTCCAAGACCTGGTCTTGGGACCAAACAAAAGAGCCTTGCAAAAATTTTCCAGGATGACTAGAGACGTGCCACACCTATCACGGGCTTTCCCTCTCGTCCAGTCAATCGTTATGCATTTGATGAAAATGTTGAGATCACATCTTCCGCTGAAGTAGAGCTATCTCATTTGCGCCATGATTCCTCAGCCACTGATGCTTTAAGATCTGGATCAAATGTTCAGGGATCACCTACAGCCCAAAATGTTGGGCCCCAAACTTCATATTCTTATGCTGCTGCACTTGGTTCTTCCCAATCACGAAGCACTACTCCTGATCCACAAATTGTTGCTCTTAACGACCCATCTGTGGACCGGAATTACTTGGGCAACTCATACATGAATTTACTTGAGCTTCAGAAAGCTTATCTCGGGTCTCTGCTTTCACCTTAGAAGTCACCATACAATGTTCCAATGGGTGGTAAACCTGGCGGCCCTATTAGGCACAATGACCTTATCCAGAAAGTCACCATACATTTTCTCTCTCTCCGTTGATCGATCATGGCTTCGTTTCGTTAGAGTCGCACTGTTTATTCTTCGGTGTTTGTCGTGCAATTTAGTTTTTACTAATAGATTATAATAGTGGCTTATATTCTCACTGATGATCATTCTGGTGGTGTCCCTTTTCCCACATATGAATCATATTAGTGATGACTTCATCTTCCGTTGATGGTTATTGTGACGGTATCTTTTATTTTCATGACTCACTTTATCTTGGCAATTTGTCCCACATGCACTGGTCCCATCTTTGTCCCAGATGTATTGGCCTTGTCTTTCTCTCCCTAAAGCACGCCTCTCTCTCCTTGAAGCATATTCAAGTTTAAATATTTTGAGTCTTCGATATTATCGGTTTGAAGCTTCCTAATGCAGATTTTTAGAAGAACGGACCTTGTTTTGTTCAATTGCTTGCCATGAATTTCTCTCATACTGATGATTATTCTAGCTATCTGGCTAAACTATATTTATAGCAATTCTCTCCGACTTCACTTGCATCCCAGAGTTGCATTTCCATCCTTTTTTGTTACTTTGTGGAGCAAAACATTATTTTCTTGTAACAAGCTAAAGCTTAGTAAGCTTTGCCTTGAGGCGGAGTGTTAGAATATTAGAAAATATCTTATAATATCTATTAGATTATATTAGAGTATCTTGAGTTATTTCCTATGATTAATTTATAATCATAGAGATATCTTAGAATATCTCTCATTATTATTATTATTATTATTTGTTCCTGATTTAAGATAGAGTCTATGTTTCTCTATAAATAGAGATTAATATTAAGTCTTTTGTAATCAAGTTAGCATAAAACTATTATCAATAATATTCAAACCCTTATTATTTTCTCTAAAATCCCACAACTTCAACAGTGTCTACCTTGAGATGCACAACTTCACCATCCTCAATAACTAGCACTTTCTTGGTATGCTCAATCACAGCATTTGCATCACTGGATAAAAAAAGTTCTTTGGGCTTTCCATCTTTTGATAGGAATTTGTTTTCCTCAAAGGCTGAACCGTTATCCTTATTTTCTGTCAATTCCTGAAATTAGAGTACTAATTAGTTCAAACAATGTCAATCAGAAATTCTTCATCCTCACTCAATTTACATATTAACCATGAAAAATAAATTAAAACTATAAAAGGTGGTATTGTGAAATACTCGATAGAAAGCAAAGGAGAATCGTTTAGTGATAAATAACATTGAACTATCTCAATTTCCTTTCATTTGCTTCTACCTTTTTCATTTAGCAATATGTACTGCATTTACAGCTGTTATGTTCAAAATACTTTTAATTATTCCCCGATTTTTTCCTAGGGCACACGTTACTGATAAAGAAGCACTATTACTCAAAATTATTGATAGTTTGAATCCACGGCTATCCCTCTGCATTGGTGTATAGTAGGTCAGTTGCCTTAGATAACTCAAATAAATTCCAATAGGTTCTCTTTCCAGTTTGTTAATGGGAAACCTTCTCGTGTGGTTTGACCTGTTTTGGGTAGAGCAAAGAAGGCTCATTTGCAATGAGCACTGTATAAAGTGAAACCTAAGCTCCAATATATGCATTATTTAACAAAATACATCTGACTGTATACACAAACAAGAATGGCAGCATTTCAACAATTGGCCCTCTTTTATGTGTCAAGACATGAGTGCCTACAAAAACAACTATATTCCTAAGAGGTCTTTAGGCTGTCTAACTAGAAGTATCATTAGTGAAGTCAAGAGAAACAGGTAAAACCAAAACAATCATTGCCAGGAAATAACCCCGAACTATCAATTTTGGTAGGTAACTGACCTAAGAAACTGAATCACTAAATTACATTTAACTTACTTTAACACCTAGGAGCAGCGGGCTACCACGCTTGCAAGCAATCAATTCATTAGGATAGTGTACACTTTTGAAAATAAGTGCATAGGCTCCTTCAAGATGCCTCATAACTTCAAGGACAACTTGACTGAAGGTAACAACCTGACCACCTGCATCAATTAATTGTAAACACATATGAGAAAATACCAAAAGGCTTAACCCACATTAATTCAAACTCAAAACATGCAAGCTTATCATATTATTGGGAACCAAACGGCAACATCATTATTAAAACAAACTAAAAAAAAAAATCAGTCTAGCCTTTCGGCACTAAAATGGTCACTTTGTAAATCTCCACCTTCTCTCCTTCAGTCCTTCTCTTTCACAATTTATATATTACACCTCACAATTACTGCATGTAAAAAAACAAGATGTATGCATACATAACTTAATCCTATAAATTGAATGTAAACAAATTCAGCAATAAAAATTACCAGCAGCTTCATTTGCTTTGTCATAAACAAACTTGGCAAGCTTGGGAATGACTTCGGTATCGGTTTCCGATTCAAAGATGAAACCATGTCGAAGCAATGTTGCCTTCAAAACCTGAACACGCAACAAAAGAAAAGCCTCAAATCCACACACTACAGCATATTAATCTACAAGGAAAATGAAATAAGAGTTCATGCAATAGGTATTATTATACCTCATAATTAGTGATAACACCATTGTGAACAACCATGAATTCATTGGCAGGACCTGAAGTTTGGGGATGACTGTTCCTCTGTGCAGGTTCACCGTGTGTAGCCCAGCGCGTGTGCGCAATTCCAGCGTGAGTGCTGAAACATTCCTCCAAGTTCAGTTCCGTTTCACCAACCTCTGTTTCCATGCAATTCAACACACAATTGCAATGCCGAATATAAAAAATTAATAAACAAAAACAAAAGATCAAGAAGAAGAATTAGACCTTGGTAGACGGATTTAACGAGTGACTCAATGTTTCCTTCTTGGCGAAAGACGAGAGGAGGAGATGAAGTTATTTCGGAATCGGAGAAGCATTGAGGTTTGGAAGGAGAATCGATGGCGATTCCGGCTGAATCATAACCGCGATACTCTAACCGTCTTAAACCGTTGAAGAGAACTTGCAAGATGTAACTTCTCTCTCTTTTCACGTTGTAATTCAGATACGCAAATATTCCACACATTTTTCCCTCTTCTCTCTTCTTCTTCGTTTCTCTCTGTTTTACTTTCGCTCTTTTCTTCTTTTAAATTTCCCAGAGTCGTCGCACTCGTACTCAGTTTTTAATTATTAGTTCATTAATTCATTTTTTGCGCCCAATCTATTTGACTTGTTATGAGTTTTGGTGTCACACGAGCAAATCAGAAACTTCCACTTTGTTTTTTTCCCGATTTCGCCCCCCAGCGAATAAAGGAACTGTCTTTGTTTTATTTCTTCCCCATTACGAGCTTCGGGGTATTTTCGTGATTCGATTCCGCATCAGAGGTTCTGACGTGGCGGTCTCTCGTTGGGTGGATGTAGTCAAAATTCAAAACCTCCACATCCTTTTGTTCTTTTTACAGGTAAATCTGGTTGGTTGGACCCTCCGCCACTATCAGTTGTTATTGCCACTCGAACTAATTAATTTAATAATAAATAATCATATCCAAATCTCTACCTTTATTCGTTTCAATTTTTTTATCGGTTTCATCGTTTCGGGTTACCTGAGCTTGCATCACATGGATGACAGGACAGTCATGATCATCTTCATCATAATTAATTGTTTTGCATAAACATGGCTGGTAATATAATTGGAGAGACAGAGTAGATAGCTCCTTTTTGTATGCACAATCCGTATTCAATTTATAGCGTGTTTGGAAAAATGATAAAAGTTTAAAACTGGGTAAAAAGTGAAACTGCTAAGAGGTAATTTAAAATGAAAACTATTGTAAATTAAAATTCTAGAGCATCTATTATTTCTTGGTTAGAGAAGCATATTTGGAAAATCATGCATATTCTTCATAAATTGTGGGTCATTGTTTTGCGAAATTGTGATTTTAATTTCTATATTTTTACTGATTTATGAAATTGATCTCTCTATTTATAAAATCGACAGTTTTATAGTATGACTTTCTGATTTTTGCACATCATATAAAAATGTAAAATGGTTATTAACACCATGAAATTGAAATAAAACGCTATAAAGATTTAGCTTTCATTTTCAGAAATTTTTCATATTTTTAATTTAACAATATATGATCAATTAATGTATATATGGTTCTATATCATAAAATTGTATCTCATGTCATTAAAAATGTTAAATTGTCATTTTTTTAATTCAAAAATCTAAATAAAGAACCAAAACTGTCGATTTTTAAAATAAATGACCAATTTTGTAAATTAATAATAATAGAGAAATCAATAATACAATTAAATTAAATACTTAATAATGATGAGAAATATATTCTTAATTGCAATTTCTTTCAAAGTGTATTTGTGGTTTAATTGCAATTCTTTTCGGAGTGTATTTGTGGTATGATAAATGGCTACTAGAAAAAGATTGCATATGTTCTTATTCAATTTGTTCACATTTCTTATATCCATTTGAGGATTTGTAACATACACAATTATGGCCAAATTGAAAAATGATAAGTATATTTGTTTATTAGCCTACTGATGATTTATTGATACAGAATTCACCGAATTTATTTTACAACTATCTTCACAAACCAATATTGTCTTTTCAACATTTTGTCATCACTCGCGCTTTTTAGAAATCTTTTTTCTCATCAAATGATTATTTGTCCAAAATGTCTTCTGCTCACTAAATTTTTGTTTCATACTTTAGGGGAATGCCACACAATTTCAACTATTTGGGATTTGCTAGGATCTTTGAGTATGCATGATTTATATGAGGATGATTTTGATCACTAGATTCATTTTTTTCTCATCTACATCAAAGATATTTCATTCAATTGATTGAGACAACTTTTTGTAAATTAGTTTGCACAATTAAAACTTAGCAGTTAGATAGTACCCTCTCTCACATAGTTCAAACTTTAAGCAAATGGAAGCTATTTTGAGAACCCTCTCTCACATAGTTCAAACTTTAAGCAAATGGAAGCTATTTTGAGAATTTAGATAAATTTGTTTCTTTAGACTCTTTTTGAGAGTTTAGAAAAGGAGAGAAAAATTTTAAAAAATGAAGGAAGAGAGAACTTTTATTGAGAGAGTATTAGAAGGATTTTTTTTTCTTCGTGATACAAAATTCTTCTAATTACTCACTTTTCTTGAGTAGTTTTGAAAGAAAAGAGATAAAAAAATACTTATGAGCAATATTATTTTTGTTTAGAGAGTATTATAATATAAAGAGAGTAAATGAATTTTAAAATTAATTCAAATACTTCCAACGTCCTCCCCAATGTATTTTTTTAGTTCCCATATTAAAAGGTTTTAGTCCAATGAAGAAGATTAAAATTTCATGCAAGGTGGAAGATTACTCAACCTTCCCTTTACTTATTCCTTATTCCTTTATCTTCAAAATAGTCTCTCCCTTTCCCTCCAAACTCCCGTACATAGGCTTAGTTTAGTCTATCTCGAGTTGCTAGACATTATCAATTGGGCATTGTTTTGGCATACCATAAAACCTCTGTAGATTAGATATCCCTTGACAGCACTGACTCAATTCATATTTATTTCATACAGTTTTATCTTTTCAAAAAAACTAGTAAAAGCAATCTGAGCCAACTTTATAGATTGCATATGATCAAGTTCGTAACAGAAATCATTTTAAACTCTTCCCTAAGCACAGGGAATAATGAATTACATTACAACTTACAACAATAACACGATGACATTTCCTCATCTTCCACTCAGCAACTTACAATTGCATTAAAAATACTTACAGAGGGTATCAAGTATGATCTTTTTACATAGACAAGAAAATACTTATACTAGTAATATTGTTTAGCTAGACCGAACAGTGTTAATAGCAGCGACCAAATCATCGTATTTAGCTCCAGTTACTTCTTTTACAACCTTGCTGTCCTTTAGAATTTTAAAAGTGGGAACCACTTTAAGTCCTAGCTCTTTTGCCAAGGGCTGCCAATAACCATTATATACTATGTGAGTCCAAGAAAATATGGGAACCATATACTATCTACTATTTAGTACTCTTTCCGTCTCATTATAAGTGTCATTTTAGGTAATGCACACTTAAGAAAATGATAACTTACATTGATTTCTCTAATCTGTATAGCCTAAAATACTCATTAATTAGAGTGATTGAAAGTAGTAGTAGTAGTAAAATAGTTATGTAGACTATATTTAAAGGAGGGAGGGTGTTGTTGGAAAAAAGTGATAAATGTTCTCTTGGTGTTCGTTCTCAAATGACAAATAATTTGAGATAGAACTATTTCAAACACGACACACTTTATAATGAGATGGAGGGAGTACATTACATCCATACCTTGTTATCTTGGTTGCAATCAAGCTTTAGAAAAACAACATCCAAATACTTCTCAGATAATTCTTTGAATTTTGGAGCTATCACTTTGCAGGGACCACACCTGCAAAATTCATGAGAAATCATATCCAGTTCCAAGGTTATCCAAATATCCACTTAGCAATGTCATAAAGGATCGATCAAAATCGTGAACCGTAACATAACCATTCCTGCAGAACCACACCAGAGAATGAGTCTGAATGACCAAAATCAATTAACCTTTTATCAACTTTGTTTTTGTTGTAACCCAAAGAAACTGGTTTTGCTTACTTTATTGTAAACCAATGAAATGATCAGCTGATCACTATTTAGGTCATATGACATCTCAATATCACTCATGAACAATCCATTCTTATGCACATGGAGAAAGAGTGAAAAAAAAGTTACTCTTCTTCGGCTAGCTAAACCAAGTAAAACAAGTTATCCATAATCAATAATTATATACAAGTACATGCTTGGGTCCATATACTTCATATCCCAAACAATAACACAACTTTATCCCAGGAGTAGACCATGAATTGGTCTTTGCTAAACGTATTGGACCGTCCCAACATTTTGCCATTCCGAGCCCGTGTTTCTTAAAGATCTCGCCCTTGAAGCCTAATGCTCGGGGTTATGGGCCGTCATAAAATACTTGTTATGCTCGGATCGGGCCCAAACGAGAGAATTCTAGAATGGCCCAAACACGCTGAGTTACGAGCCCCTTTGCACATTACACTGTAGCCCGATTGCTCTGACCACAGTCTGAGGGTCCCGGGCAAGATAGGCCGAAAAGAGCCCGAACACACAGGAGACTCAAAAAACCCATCCCGGAACACGTTATTATCAAAAAGTGTGATGCTAATTGTATGCCAAAAGCCAAATTTGAAGTTTTCAACAGACTGGAAAGCATGAATGCTAAGTATTACTTTTGGTATTCATCCTACGTACAAGTACTTTAGTCATGTTACTTTATTCCCACTTTGTCAGGAATTAAGTTCCCTAAAGAAGTGAATTACCTCCACTTCTTTTTACCTCAAATGTGAGCATTCTATATTAGAGTAAGGGTTCACTTTATAACAGTTGCAATTATGATAAAATGCATGGATGTGCATAACAAATTGTAGTTTTATATGTAACTCCACTCCCTTGATTGTTTCATCAACTTTTAAAACTTCTGACTTCTCCCTCTAATAAACCCCTTAGTTTAGAAACCCTCTTTTTATTAACAATAGTTAGCTATTAATTAGTGATTTCTGTTTGTTTTACAGTCACAGTTCATAAGCTATTTTCACCTTATCTTCATAAAGTTTTTAAGATAATGTATCGTCATTTGATTGTTTGGATTGACGTATTTGAACTTACCTACTAGCATGGACACTTGTGAGACTATTTGATCGAAATTATGAAAATAGCTTATGACATGTTTGTAAACTATTTTCAGCTATGAAACAGGGATAACGACACGAATACCGGACATGACACTAACACTGACACGTCAATACCTATATTAATTTGATAAATTGAATTAATTGAATTAATTGAATGTAATTAATGTGTTAATGTCGTATTGGTGTCGGACAACGGAACACGTCTTCTATTAGAACTTAGAAGGGTCGGTGATACAGAGATTTTCAGTTTATTTCCATAATTCTCCAAGATAGCTTATGAAAACAACTTAAAACAGTTTAACTTTATTTTATATTTTAATATAGAAATAGCTTATAGCATAAACTCATCGCTTACTTAAATTGTTTATCTAAATTGTGTCATAACTTATTACGGATATCTTCTCCCCTTATTCTCACTTTGATTGCAGAAACAATTTCCTCATAAGTTTTATATGGTAAGCGCATACTACTTAATTATGAAACAAGGTAAAGTATAATTATATATTAAATTATAATATTAAAAAGGAAAATGATGTGTGATGATATACAAGTACTAGTTAATGGTAAATTAATAATTTAAAGTCGTAAAATAATGAAGTAGTTATACCATTGGGTGAACATGTCGAGGACGACGGTCTTATCACCGGCGGCATTGACGATAGGCCAAAACGTATCCTTGTTAACCTCAGTGACTTGTCCCACCGTCACAGTGGGCCCCGCAGTTTCCAAGCTCGATCTTACACTCAGATTCACACTTCCACTCTTTCTCAAGCTTAAGCTCCTGAGACCAACATTCTTCGAACTTAAAATAGGAGAAGAATATGAAGAAGATGAACCAATTGATAGCTTCGATGAAGAAGAACTATCGAAGAGGGTGGTGCCAACCAATTTAGGGGAGGTGCACAGATTAAGAGCCATTGCAAAACGGAGAGTGAAAAACTGGACTGTGAGATATGGTGGTGGTGGTTGTGAAGAATAGAAGAATTAGAATGCGGCGTGAAAAGACGGAGTTGACCTTGGAGTTTGTGTGTCATATTAATGTGGTCGCGAAAGTGAGGGTGGTATTGGTAAATTGAAAGAAGTGGCAAACGTGTGAGAGAATGAAAATGCCCAGTTTTGGTGAACGTTATTACCAAATTGTCCTTACTGATATTTTTTGGGATTGCGATCATTCTTCCACATAATTGGATTGGATGCCAAAATTCTCTTCGAATATCTCCTATTTTTAATTCTTACTTTATTATTTTTATAATCTAATGGTCGATAAATATTGTAATCCCTCTCACATAAAAATAACATTTTTATTAGATATGTTCTCGTAAATATTAAAAAAAAAAATTAAATGAAAATTTGAAGAGTATCTCACTTGAAAATATTATTCAATTTTTTATAATAACAATAATAATAACTTCATTGCTATTGCCTATAGTATATATTAATTTTCCTCCAATTCTCACCTTTCAAATACTCTATTACCTTTTATAACTCAATTAGTATTCCTATTAATTTTTGAAACTTCAATTATCATTAAAACATTGTTAAGAGTTATGTATTAAAATCTTTATTTATTTTTTATATTTATTAAAAGAAATTGGTGATTACTTATAAAATACTATTTTGATTTTTCATAATATGATTTATTTGAAACTTATAAATATATAAATTGAATAAGTATAGAAACACATCCATAAAAAATATAATAAGTGTATAAGTTATGAAACAATATAATATAATAAAATATATTCTACGAATATAGTATTTACATATATTGTATAATAATACTATAGATCATCAATGACAATAATACAATTCTCTTTTAATGATAATG
>JBBPBP010000003.1:1990364-2005180 GCA_037974735.1 Cicer chorassanicum
TTAAAAATTTAAAAAATTGTACTACAAGTTTTGTTATCAATCATATAAAGAACAACATAATAAATTTAATGCGATATCATGATATGAATTAATAAAATTTTGTGTTTAATTTCAAAAACCTTAAAATGTATCTCACTCGATTTATCTCTTATTTAATTATTTGTCTAAAGTTTGATTGAGGATTTATGTTTATATGATTATTGCAATCAAAACTCTTAAGAATTACACGAGTTTAATGAAAAAATTTGAAGAATTTAAAATTTCAATTTGGTTGGTTTGAAATTAGGATCATTGATTAATAATATGTTAATTTTGTATAACTTAAAGGACTACATGATATAGTTTACCTTAATTTTATTATTTATTTTATTTATATATTAAAATATTAAAAATAACATACATAATAAATATTTTAAATTTGTGTGTAGCTATATATTTTAATTTATACATTAGTTTTATTATTTATATATTAGTTATATTATTTAATTTGTTTATATATTAATTTTAATATATAAGTAAAATAAAGATTAAATAATAGGCTAAATTGCGTTCGTGGTCCTTAACTTAATTTCAGTTAACGTTTTAGTCTTTTATCGTTTTTTTTCTTTCGATTTGGTCATTTATTCTTTATTTGATGTTGTTAGAGATGAAAATATGAGTTTATTTAAAGATTTAAGTTATGAATTTGATGAAATTTGCATTATATTGAGGATGATAATTAATTTTATGGATCTTGTTTGAAATTTTTGATGAATTTTTGCAAAAAAAAGAGATAACATTGTTGACATTTTAAAACATAAAAGATCAAATTGTCACTTAAAATTAAAATAAAGGACCAAATCAAAAAAAAAAAAGATAAATGACTAAAATGTTGACTGAAATTAAGTTAAAGGATTACGGATGCAATTTAGTCTAAATAATATTAAAAATTTAACAAATTAAAATATTAAAAATAAAATAAATAAAAATTTAAATTATTAAAAAAAGCTAAATAAATATTAAATATTTTAATATATAAATAAAATAAAATGAATTTAATTTTTAACATATTAATTTATGAATAATATTAATTATAACAATAATTACATGAAAAATATTTTATCCAACTCACAAATATGTAGAGGACAATTTTTTTTAAGAATTAGTTATTAGGGATCAAAACACCAATTTTAAAAATGAGAGACTAAAAATTTATTTTGAACAAAATAAATAAATAAAAATTGCATTTAAACAAAAATAGAATAAAAAACGGATGATCGAAAGTAATTTTCAAGGGACAAAACTGGGTTTTAACCTTTTTTTATGCCATTTAAACTAGTGTGTAGTCCGGGCGACGTAAAAAGATAAATTACAAAAATGTTTTTTTAACTATCATTTCATATATTGTTCTATTAATATACATATCAACAATATCCTTAAACAATAGCTCAACTAACAAATTTCGATATTGTTAGATTCTATGTCTTGTCATAGATTCAAATCTAGGATCTCACAATTATATGAATTAATTATAGTGAAATTTACCATATATATATTAACAATAAACTATCAACTTCTCATTCACACTATGTTTATTTAATATTTTTTATCATTAATTGGAGTAAGATATTGAGTTAAAAAAATGAAGGATGCAATGTGATTATCTAGTGCATTATTAGAATGCAAGTAGAGAGTTGCTCAGTCATGCAAATTATTTCTATAAGTTAGCATGCAACTATCATTTGATTAAACTTGAGCATTTAAAGATGCAACAATAATTTTGAAGATATGGCCTTGTCTTTAGGACAATTAGAAAAAGACCGATATAGTGAAAATTGAAGGCACAAATGCAAACATAAATCTTAAAAAGCATCTAAAAATGAAAAAAAAAAATAACTAAAAGGTAACTTGAAGAAACTTCTAATAGCCAACTACAATACATTAGCAGTAGTTTTCAAATACTTATGACAATAAAAAGAATGAGTAGAGTCAAAACTAAATAAGACCAAACTATTCAAAAGTACAAATGCACAATAAAACACAAAAATAAGTTTAGTAAAATTAAAATGGATGGAAAGGATGTGGTGAAAAAAAATAGAACTTTTGATTTATATATAACCTCAGACTCATTTTTAAAAACAAAAAGAAGATTAAAACCATATTATTATGTAAATGAGACCCCTAGCACAATCATTATTCAATTATTGATATCTATCATCTTGAAGAAATTAAATGTAGATGCAGTTACAACATAGTGTACTTCTTTATACTTTTTTTCAAGCATTTTGTGTCTCTATTTCAAAAACAGATTTTATCAACAATGACATCAATTATCATTCTCTTTTTATCTTGAAGGGGTAAGACTTGAATGTTATACCTACAACTAGAACACCAACAAAAATATCTCAATTACAGTAATTAAATTAACTTGCATAAATCGTACATAAATATACTTATAAAATCAACCATTACTATTATAATAACTCATTGGCAACCACAAACAAAAATGTTTTCCTTTTAATATGCCATTGTACGAGCTATAGTGAAAAAGAGAAGAAAAAACAATATCAAAGAAAAAATAGAGAGGGTCATGTAAATCTCATTATCAATCAGAGAAAGAAACACAAAAATTACATGTCAAATTTTAAAATAGTTAAAAAAAAAATAATGAGTGAAGAAATAGAGTAAAAATAAAAGTACAATTGGATCGGTAACCATCCATACAAAATTTCTCATACGATGAGATACTCATCCATATTCGGTTTTGAAAGTTTTGCATATACAATAATGTTTTCAATTACTCTATATTATTTGCTTCAACAAAAAAGAGATTTTAATGAAACATTAAATTGTTTTTTTGCAGAAGAGAGTACACTAAAGAAGAATAGGTCGTTTTCTTTTTTATGTAACAAATGAAGTTGGAAAATTGTGTTCTTTTTGTTTTATATAATTGTTGATTGTGTTCTTAAATGCCGAAATAAATCTTTTTTTTTCAATAAGTCTAAGAGACGTTGTTACATATTAATGCCATAAATATAGAATCAATTAACACATTATAATAATTGAAAAGACATCTTGCATATTAAGTCTTGTATTTGGAACCATTCAAAATACAATCGAGACTTGTTAATTTTGTTGAGGAAGCCTGGTTTCATTCTTGGCAGACATGTGATTGGATAGTCAAATGGCGGTACATAATGGCAATTTTGCAATGCATTGTTTATGTTCTTTCAATGAAAACAAACGAGTGTTAAATAATAATAAATAAATAAATATAAATAAACAAAAAATAAAATAATAATAGCATATCTCTACTTATAGAAAGATTATATTAGCCTACGTAATCTTATTTGATGACATATGTCTAACTTACCATAAAATAAAGTTTAATATATTATTATGTATAGATGTCATTGATTTTCATATTACAATCTCAGTTATAAGATAACTATTTTAAACGAGTGACACCTCTAATTTCTTAATATTTATTTACTATTTTATTTTTTTGTGTATGTTTTTAATTTTTTGTTGGTTCATACTTCTTTATATATTTTTATTACATTACTAACATATTACATTTATAAAATTATTTTCTTAATTATTTATCTCTCAAGACATCTATGGAATGTATAAATGTCTTTACATCATTTTTTATTTAAAACTTATGAAGGTGGGTCAGTACTCCAATATTGTTTTTGTATACTCCCTTTGGTACATGAAATACAAACAAAGTTAATCAAATCATGTATATTAAAAAAATGGGTAAACTATCAACTTAATACATGAAATTGGTGAGTGTTAAAAACTTCTTTTAAAATGAATCATGTTTGATAAATTGCTCTACCCATTAAATAATACCATTAAGTTGATAATGATTTACGTTAAATAATCATATCTAATCCATGCAATTTTAATAAAATATTAAATTTATTGTAATTTATTAATGATTCTTAAATTGGTTCACTAAAGTTAAATTAAATTAATAATATTTTAGAAAAGCATCATTAAATAAGAAAAAAATAGTTAATATTTAATTATATTTTAATTTTATTTATAATTAATTTCGGAGAATATATCAGCTCCAAATCTTCATGAGGTACTAAATCTCATGACCATTTTGTAATTTTTTTTCTTACAAAAAAGTGGGTTGGGATAATAATTTTCGGTGATAGAAATACTTGGAGCAAATATGTAGAGTTACTTTTCTTTTGGGTCAGAAATATGTAGAGTTACTTTAATTAATGTTATATACGTTTCTAATACATATAATACTTTTTTTTAATGATCTACTTTTTAGTAATTAAAATGCATAACTTTTACAGGTCATACATTTTTTTTTGTCATTTACTAATATTCTTTTAAAAATATTTTTGAATGAAAATAATTTTTTAATAAGCATGAATTTATATGTTTTTATTTATAATGGAAATTAGAGGTAGATGCAAATAAAAGGGAAAGATATAAAAGAATGGATACAAGAAAAGAGTGGCATACAGCAAAAACAAAATTGATGTATTAATTGCCAAAAATGGTGTCTACTATATGGCTTGGTGAAGTCAATGGCGTGTGTACGTTGGTTTGGGGTCCTTTTAATTTAAGAAGTTGAAGAAGAAGGAAATCAGTTATTGAAAAATTGTAGAATAATAATAAATGAGAAATTGAATTATAGTAAAATTTTATAACTATATTTAAATATGAGAATACAATGTAGCAAATTTAATGGTCCGAATTGAATAAATTATTATACACTCTTTAAATATTAAATTGCATAATCCAAAAATGGGAAGCATTAAACAAAGACATGACATGAATGAAACGGAAGGAACAAAGCGAAGAAAGCAAAGGACCAAAAAACAAACAAAACAACGTTGTCTAATTTCAGTGTTTTATATTTAATTATTTTCTAAAATAATAGATTGTCGTTCGCCGTTGAAACCGCGAAATTCCCTCTCCTTTCTCCGTCGTTCACAAAGTTCCCTCTACTCTATTTTCTCTTTGTTTTCTTTCTCCCCTTTTTCTTCTTCTTCTTTCTCTCTATCTTTTCACCGACCCTTTTATTTCTTTCTCAATGGGGTCGGCAATGGACTAGAGTCTCTTCTCTTTGATTTCTTTCCTTTTTCTTCTCTTTCTCTTTTGTTGATTGCTTTCTATTGAAGCTACAATGGATCGTGTAAGAGGGTTGATTCTTATTATTGTTGCCTTGTTTTCTATTCAACTATGTTGCCTTGTTTCTTCTTCCAATGCCAATTTGGTTTTCTCTGTTCAACGAAAATTCAAAGGACCTCATGATAGTTTAGATGCAATCAAAGCTCATGATGCTCGTAGACATGGTAGATTTTTGTCTGCTGTTGATGTTCCTCTTGGTGGCAATGGTCTTCCTTCTTCAACTGGGTTTGCTTTCTTCCCCTTTCCATTTTCTTCATTTTTTGTTTTCCATATCTTACCTCTATAAGAGGTAATTCTATTCGAGGCGTGTTGGAAACTAAACTAAATGTGACTACCTCTTTCAATAGATATTCAAACTTCAGCTAGACTCAACTCCATTGGTCTTTATTTTGTTTGTTCTATCATGCACCTATTTTGTTTTATTATTGTTTATTATCTACTAGTATTTAAATTCAATTTGAGAGAATCATAGTTTTAGCTTTTAATCATGAAATTGTACAATTCAGACAATCTGATTGTTGAAATTAATGAAATTCTAAAATGATTCCAAAAGTAAAAATCTTCAACCATATTATAAGTCTTTTTGGATTGGTCAATATATGATTCTTTAAATTGTCTTGAATTGAAGGGGATAGTATGATTTTTTATTTTATGGGTTATTTTGGAATTTCGTTAATTTCAGAGACCAAATTGTCTGGTTCCTATAATTTTAAGGACTAAATTTGGCGATTTATTCGGTTAAATTCTTTATGTCTGTTTTCTGCTACAATTTATGTAGTATGGTAAAAAAGAGAAAGTGATCATTTATCATTTATTGTCATTTTCATTTGAATGCTTCATTAATGTTGTTTGTTTCATTTGGTTAGGTTGTATTATACCAAAATAGGGCTTGGCTCTCCTGCAAAAGACTTCTATGTGCAAGTTGATACAGGAAGTGACATTCTTTGGGTCAATTGTGTCGGCTGCACTGCATGTCCCAAGAAGAGTGGTCTTGGTGTATGTATTCTAGATTACGCTGCTTTAATTTTCATGCTTTCTGGTTGAATTATAAGAATATATATACTTTTGTTTATATTGTTTAACCATATAGTAATGTAGTTTTTGCAATATTATCATGTTACAGATGGATTTAACCCTCTATGACCCGAATGATTCCAATACTTCAAATGTGGTTTCTTGTGATGACGATTTTTGCACTTCCACGTATGATGGTCCAATTTCTGGATGCAAGCAAGACATGTCCTGTCCATACAGCATAACTTATGGAGATGGAAGTACAACCTCTGGTTCCTATGTGAAGGATTCTCTTACATTCGACCGAGTTAATGGTAATCTACATACTGTACCAGAAAATGGCAGTGTGGTTTTTGGGTGAGTATGATTTCTAATACTTTACATCACACACTCACAAATACACGTAGATATGTGATAGATGACTTAATGAATATTGAACATTTGAACCATCTTCATATCCCAACCTTAAAAGACTAGGGCCAATGTCAACTGTTACAAGCTCATTGCCACATTTATAGTCAAATGTTGCAGGCCTCGGTAGAATCTGCAGTCAATGTTGTGGAGTTTGATAAGTTCTTATTTGTCCTTTTCATGAAAGTGTTTTCTTGGTTGTAAACTGTAATTTCTTCCTCCATTAAATGCTTTGTCTTATGTGGATACTTTCCGTTATAATCATTTATATGTTTCTACTAGATTATTTTTTTGGGTATCTTGAGTAGTTTCTTTAAATCTTTTGATTGATTTTTTCAGTTGAAGATTGCCTTCGCACAATAGTTGGATGTCCGGTGCTTTATAGCGCCTGGCTATCGGTTTTTGTTGATATGTTATTTTTGTTTTGATTGGCTCATTTAAGCTTATCTATTAGCATAAACACTTATGGGATTGTTGGAGATAGTTTATGAAAACAACTAATAATATGTCCTTATATAGTTTTCAACTTGTTTGAGATAATTTAATTTTTTTTCTAGAAACAACTTATACATAAGGACTTATATGATAAACTCTTATGCTAATTAAGTTGTTTATCCTAATAGGGCCTTAGTTTTAATAGTTTTAAGTATTTATGAACATTCACTTGCTGACAGGTGTGGTGCTAAACAATCTGGTACATTGAGTTCATCTTCTGAGGAAGCCCTTGATGGAATAATTGGTTTTGGACAAGCAAATTCTTCTGTGCTTTCACAGCTTGCTGCATCTGGAAAGGTGAAAAGAATATTTTCGCATTGCCTCGATAGTATCAATGGAGGAGGAATATTTTCCATAGGGCAAGTGATGGAGCCAAAATTTAATACTACTCCATTGGTACCTAGAATGTATGTGCAGAATCTTAGCTTTTTATTCTCATACCATGTTATCTTTAGCCAGTTTATTCGATCTGTTCTGTTTTCTTATAATAATAATTTGATGAAACAGTTTGATATATTGTTTTGATGATAATGATAATGCCACTGAAGTCAATCTCTTTTGTATATTTTATTCTTTTAAGGCATTCGTCTTTTATGAAGGTAGATTCATTCTGCAATCTCCGAGATAAGCTATAAAAAATTTCAATATAAACTGTCTTAACATATTCTCTTTTAAATGTTCTTTCAGATTCATGTTATGTAATTTATATTCAATTTAGGTTATGGGATTGGAATTATGTCATGACAGTCGTCAATTGACTATTTCAGGGCACACTACAATGTGATTTTGAAGGACATGGAGGTTGATGGGGAGTCCATACAACTCCCTACAGATTTCTTTGATACTGGAAATGGGAGAGGAACAATAATCGATAGCGGTACAACCTTGGCTTATCTTCCGGCTTCGGTTTATGACCAGCTAATAACAAGGGTAAGTGCGACTTCAGAGTTAAGCGAATCAATTTTTTTTACACTTGAATCCTCATGATTGTTCTTTGTGATAATAGATTTTGGCTCGGCAGCCTGGACTGAAATTGCTTCTCGTTGAAGAACAATTTACTTGTTTTCATTATTCTGACAAGTATGATACTTATCTTTGTAACTTAATTTTACTTTGTATAGAAAATTTGCAGTCCTCTTTTATTTTGATGTAAGTATCATTTACCAATATTAATATGTGACATTATTTTCTTTTTTGATGTCATTATTGTTAAATTGAATATGTATACTGTGCAATTTATAGGAGACTAATGTTCATTTTCTTGGTTGATTAGTCCATAAAGACTTAAGTTTCTTTAATTCAATAAGGCAAATAAGGCAACAAGCTCATATGGCATGTGCAGCTCTTAACTTGTGGATCATTGTAATTTTGCAGTTTTGACGAAGGATTTCCAAGTGTCAAGTTTTACTTTTCGGGGCTTTCTCTGACCGTACATGCTCACGACTACCTCTTCCTGTATAAAGTGAGTATGAACTTAAATTCATCTCGTTTCGGGCTCCTGGAAATTTATCTTTTGTATACTGTTGACTACAATGATGATTCGTATTGCAATTTGAGGAGTTTAATTGTTGGTTATTGCTTATGGATAGTTTTACAGTGAGATTTTTTTTATATAATGCTACTTTTTATTTCAAAAACTTGGATTTTGGTGTTAAAAAAAAGCTGTTTCTTGATATTATTTTCCAGAATGATATATACTGCATTGGCTGGCAGAAAAGTAACACACAGACTAAAGATGGAAAAGACCTGATTCTTCTTGGAGGTAAAGTTTCAAATGAAATTTCAATTATAATTTAATCTATTGACTCTAGGGGAGACTTAGTATAAGGCATGATCTGTTCGTTTTGACCCTGTTTACTGTTTCTGATATATTTTATGCTAAATTAATAACTTTCACATAGTTATGTTTGTATCTTGTACCTTTACTCCACTGTGGTAAAATATGTTGAATTAAATATAACACGTGACTTAACTGGTGCTAATTTTAAACTTACCATTCTAATAACTTTGGATGACTATATCTTTTATTAACATCAATATATTTTCCAATTGCAGATTTGGTGCTGTCAAACAAATTAGTTGTATATGATCTTGAAAATATGGTTATTGGATGGACCGATTTCAATTGTGAGTTCCCCGCTTATTTATTTGCTATTTGCTACAATCCAAGGTTGTTTCTTTCCTGTTTTTGATGTCTTTTTCTCTCTCCGCAGTCCGCGATTCATTTTCATGTTTCATGTAAATGTTGAGATTCATGAAAGAAAGGTCGCGACTAACTTAAGAGAGTTTGGCTAAAATAGAAGTGAAACGCTAATTCATTTCTTGAAAGTGTAGAGGTCGAACAATTTGGTCTCCGGAATTAAATAAATTTTCAAAATTATTTCTAAAATTGAAAAAATCTTTTGATCACATTAGTCTCTTTAGGATGATTCCAAGAGCTAATATTTCTTTAATCATTTTGAAATTTCGTTAATTTTAGTGACCAAAATCGTTCACTGCAAAAATAGGCTTAATTTGTTTTAGCTTCTTTCATTTATGACCGTTATATTATGAATTTGTTAATACTTATGTGTAATAGAATGACTTGGCATTTTCTTGTTGATTCTTTAGGCTCTTCCAGCATTAAAGTGAAGGATGAAAAGAGTGGATCTGTATATACAGTGGGAGCACACGATCTTTCTTCAGCTTCCACCGTGTTAATTGGAAGAATATTGACATTCTTTTTGTTGCTTATTGCCATGCTAAGCACTTAAATGAATAGTTTTACTATATATCTATATATATTTATATATGAGGGGTGGCATTTATTTCATTTTACTGTAACATAATTCTTTGATTGTTGTGCTTGTTGGTGCATAACTGCATATATTTTAAACTATTTCTCGTATAGAGTGAAATATAACCGAGAAAAGGGGAGAACAAAACTTCAGAGTTCTTGAGTTACTTTTGTTTTTGCTTCATTTTTAAGTGAGCCATAAGTTGTGTGATTAATTTTCTAATGGATGCAATGTCATTAGAAAACAAGTGCAAATCAAACTATGGATTTTAGGATTTCTAGCAAATATAAATGGAACCAATTCTATTATTACATATTGCTTTGATTTTTACGGAGTACACAGAAATTAAAATCATAGACTAGTAAGTATAGAAGAGTATTTGAAGTCTGACATTATCACAAAATTTATCCATAAGAAATAAGGTAAAATTATGAGTATAGTTATTTAAGTTTAACGCATTTTCTATTTAGATCATTTAAGTTTATTTTATCTTAAATTGGTCATTTAAGTTACATTTTATTTGCAACATTAGTCCTTTATCTCAATTTCAACAACAATTAGTTCAATTGAAAACTTCCGATAAAATTTGAAACTCTATCAAATGCTGCAATAATATGTCCCTCGTACTAATCATTTAGAAAACATTAATCAAATCTTATAAATGGTATATATTTCTTGATTTTCTCCACAACAATTTAAACACATGTATAGTCTTAAAAACAAGGTAAAAAAATATCTATCCGCATAATCAATGTATTTAACTTCTTTCACATACAAAGAACTTTGGATAGGCAATTTGTTGCAATATTTCGATTAGATCTTAACATTTTATGACAGTAATTCGAGAAAATTTTCAAACTTAAACGATTGTATGCGTAATTTAATATATCTTGAAAGCTATTGATGCAAACGAATGTAACTTAAAAGAGCGAATTGAAAAAAAATAAACTTAAACGACCTAAGCAGACTAAAAATGTATTTTTGCCAAAAAAAAAACATATCACACATCTCAAATATGCTTGTTCGTTTTATAGCACAATAATCAAACAGTCATTTGTATATTTGTGGTACCAAAACATCTGAATTTATACACATTTGTATATTTGTGGTACCAAAACATCTGAATTTATACACAGTTAGAACAACATACTATATTATAACTTTGACAGAACAACATTATGATTATAAGCTGATAATTACACATTATACTGATAGATATTCATGAATAAAAAGATGTAAAATGCAGATGATAACAAGGCAGACATGTTTTTCTTACAAAGTTATCCTCAGAACTTGTACCACAAAATAAAGAACTGCCAGGAGTAGTGCAATCTGGTATACATCTTGTTGAAAGCTGTCGTCTCTTTGGAAGAACTGAATAAGAACAAACCAACAATCAACTCATCCAATAAAATGTCCAAAATTCCAAATAATACATAAAGAACAATTTTCTCTGGCTATCTTTATTGGCATGATGAGTTTTGCCAATAAAAATGACATTTTTAAGTTAAAACAAGACACAGAAAACCTGTAAGTTGATATATCATCTCAATAATTCAAGTTTCAAGTCATGAATCAAACGACAAACGAAGAGGTCGACTATACAGAGTTCACAAAAAAAGTGGTTGACTATACAAAATTTAGTTAATATTCATTAGAATAAATTGGGGTTCGTCGTAGTGAATCAGGATTTATCATAATGAATCGGGATTCAAGATGAAATTTGTGTTCAATATAGATACACACTAAAGATTCATATCAATTAGATTCAGTTTTATATTGAATCGAAATACGACTTGCATGTAATGTAAGATACTAATAACCATGGTTCATACCATCACGTAATAATGGTAAAAAAATGTAAAGAAATAAACTGGGAGAATGGAACGCCTTGCCTGATTTATTGATTCATTAAATAAACCAAAATGCACTCAAGATTAAAAAGGATAGGATGATGAAGCCATACATTTAAGATTCTTCTACTTCTACAGATCAGAACTCACCTTGGTTGGATCACCAGAAGGATCTGGATAAATATCCATGTCCTCTTTTTTGGTTGAAAAATTAGCACTAAAATTCTTGGCACTATTAGCTAAATCTTTTACAGATTCAACAGTAGCAAACAGAATGCGCGATGTCCAGAAAAAGGCCCGCGCACTAGCAGATGAAGCTGACAAGTCCCATAATTCTTCATGCTGAATGACTTGTCCACTAATTTGGTTAAGAGTGAATTTTGAAGTGATTCTAAGTATGAGATCTCCTCCTACCCCAGCAAGAACAGATTTAAGCTTCCCTCTAATTGTCCACTTGATGCTTAAAACACTTGTTGACAGCATAGCCATTTCCTGCACAGTCTGTGACCAACCAAATAGAATTTCACGGTAAGCCTACCTTCCTTTTTAACGAATTTATTTTAAATGTTAATAAGTGAAATAGAAATCTAATAGAATGATAAAAATACATGAATATTTCACTAAAAAAACCACTCAAATATAGTGAATTTTGTTGAATTGAAACTTGTTAAATAACTTCAACACACAACACTTCTTAGACAATTACCTCAAATGGAAGGTTTTATAGGAATGGATGGAATATCTGAGAAGGAAATAAGTTTTGAAATTGAAGACACCAGATTGATCAGTGGCAAAAATAGACACTAGGAAGTACATAGCTGATGCAAATGCAATGTTGTCAATCGCGGATCATGGAAAATAACAGTTTGTTCAAATTCCACTATGTTGCAATACTATAGCTCTTCTATGGTCATTATTTGAATTACTTTGTACTATACAGCGCATCACATAACGTGAACACTCTAAGTTTGTTCAAATTCCGCCACTCTATAGCGCTATAATCCCCACTATTTGACAACACCTGGCTGATGTATATCGAGCCGATCAAATTGAAAAGGAAAAACTAATGCACTTGAAGTTTTAACATTTTCTATCTACTCAAGCATTGATCAAACAGTTTATGATAAGAGGAAATCACATAATCCCTGTTGTTTCATAGATTAATTGCTTCCTTAGGAGCAGGACTCATAATTTAAACTCACCGCAGAAGGGTTGTCTAATGCAATGACTGCCCATAAGGGTCTCTTATACTTCTCCCGACCAGTAAAACTCCTGATAGGGTCCTGTAAACAGTAACAATACATAAACATGCATAACATAACATAAAAGATTAAAACTCCAAATAGGGAAACAAACTAATTTACTTTGTTACGTTACAAAGAAAAACCATACTAGGAAAATCATGTTTTCTTGATGAACATTACAAAGCGCTTAAGTACCTTGTAAGTGACAGAAACTGCATAGGTTCCAAGTGCTCGATTTCCACTCCTTAGCTCAAGTATATCGCGAGCAAGTTGTCTTGCAGTGGATTCTACCAAAGGACTACTGTTGCACTCAAACTCATTGCAAAGCTCACCAAAGTTCATACTATCAACCATTTTATCAGCATCTGAATATGTTGTTTCAGTTGTGGCATCTGATGACAGTTCAGTCCTATCAGCATCATTAGCAACTGCAAAACACATGCCATTTCACATTTATCCACTTTGCAAGTTGCTAAAAAATCCGTTTTCTTGTGTGTGTGAGAGAATGCTACTAACTTTGACCATTCATATGCATTTGGAAGAGCTTATTTAGAACTTTTAAAACTTACCTTATGACATAAAATCAAGATATTTTCAACTTATTTGAATAATCTCCTTGTGACACCTTAAGAAAGCAGCTTACAACTTATATGAAAAGAGATTTACATTTTCCCTCTTTAATTATGGCATAAATTATATGATAAACACTTATTCAATAAGAGTTTAATTTTCATGCACTATCAGAGCACATCACAACCAATCATGTGTGAATTTAAAAATAGTTATAATATAATAAAAGTCAATCATTTCTAATGATCTCATAGTTGTGTGTATAAGAATTGTTTTCCCAAACACATACTAGTATATCATTAAGAGTTTAATTGTTTAAAAGTTTTACGCTATCAACGCATCATAGTTTTATTCTTGTATTGTATAATATATTATATCTTGAACAATCAATATAGTATAAGAGAAGAAATGAAACCTCGCAACGAAGAAGAGTGGTTGTGGTGATGCCGGAAGGATAAGGGTGTGGATGTCCGTATATTGGTTGTATTCCGGTGGAGTGCGGCGGAGCAAAAAGAAGAAGAAATTGCGGCAGTTAGATTCATGTCTCCCCATTCCGAGGCGGAAGGTGTATTGATTGGGATTACAAACTAAATTTGTTGAGAAATGAGAGCCTCTTCTTTTTCTTATTTTCTTCTTTTTTTTCATGCTTATATTTTTGGATAAGATTAATGTGGCCCCCTCCTTTTTATTTCTTAATTAATTACTATATTTTCTTAATACATAAGAATTGCAGTGCTACTACAATAGCAGAGAGTTTGAGTTCTCAGTTTCATACACCTAACATTACTATTACATTCGTTCATAATATGAATCATTTAAAGTTTTTACGGTCATTTAAAATGGTGTTTTAAAAATTGAAAGTTAGGTCAGAATATTGATCACTTAAAAGGTGTTAAAACATATTATGAGATCTGTATCACCAGTTTAGCAGGTAGAAGGCTTTTTCGGATCGGACTTAAATATGAGTTGTGAATTTGGTGATTAATTTCAAATCACATACTTTATTATTAATTAAATTATTTTTATCAAAATAAAAAATATTTATTATTTTCAATTAACTAATTTTACATTAAAATAAAAATAAATTGAACATAAATTTAATTCACATAATTAAATTAAAAAATGTTATATAAATAATTTAGAATAAATACGTAGACATGGAAAGAAAATATAAAGTTCAATAAATAATAATAAAAGATACTATCAATTGTTTATTGTAAATATTTAATTTTTTTTTGATAAATATTTAACATATATATATATATATATATAAAGATAAAATTCAATAACTATTTAATTGTTAATTG
>JBBPBP010000003.1:2014748-2030884 GCA_037974735.1 Cicer chorassanicum
ACTATTAAGGAAAATGATTTTTTCTATTTGCATGATAAAAGCAGATTACAACAGTATAATTAAATTATAATTGAAGTTATTAATATAATAAAAAACAAAGAAGATATATATGAAGTTAATAAATTATTTAAACTATTTTATATACACTTCTTTTAAACTATTTTTTTGTTCATAAAAATATTAAAAAATATTTTTAAACAGATAAAATAATTTGTTCAAAATATTATGTGACTTAATTAAAATTTACAACAAAATTAGTAAACATTTATTTAATAACTATGATTAATTTTTTTTATCCCCTTTTAATACATTTTTTTATACAAATGAATTTAAACCAAATTCTTGGCTTTGTTTGGCCTTCACTATTAATTAGTATTAAATTCTATATCTTACGCACGCTCGCCCCTACATATTTATATATACAGTGTGTGTGGTTCACTGCTTTATTTCATCCATTGTATATTTGTATACTTTTTTCACCACATTGAGATTTTCAGAGAAGGGAATTAATGGACATGGCCAATCACAAGTTACTACTACCACTCTGCATATTTGTGTTGGTTCATTGGATTATCTTTGGTGAAGCTGCACCTCAAAGAGCTCTCATCACACAACTCCCTGGCTTTTCAGGCAAATTCCTCTCCAACCATTACTCAGGGTACGTATAAAACTATATTTTAATTTCATAATCAAATTATCCACAATATTGATGTAAATCACTTATTTTTTATATTTAATTTGGGGTGATGAATTTTATATAGATAATTTATATACAATTTTTTTTTTTGAATTTGTTGGGATTAAATTAAAAATTGATTTCAGATATATAAATATTGATGGAAAAGGTGAGTATGGGAAGAACCTGTTCTATTACTTTGTAAGTTCAGAAAGAAATCCTAGGAAGGATCCAGTAGTGCTATGGTTGAATGGTGGACCTGGGTGTTCCAGTTTTGATGGCTTCGTTTATGAGCATGGTATGTTTATATCTAATTATGCTACTCTTAATTTATATATATGTCACTCTCATTAAATTTATTAATTCTTCAACTGCCCCCTGTATGGGAGGGGCACATAATAATTGTCCCTAATCACTACCTTTATTGGATCACACAATTCAAGGCAACATTTGAATTTCAAACATGTTTGATTACTTTTAACATGTTCTATTCATGTCTAATCTTTTACCTTACTTGATTGCTTAATGTTTCTCAAACATGATTACTTCTACTAAAAATATTTATGTAGTACAAGTTATGAATTTTGTTTCATATTTTTTTTTTTAAAATTATACGTATTGATTAATTATCAAATATAAACAGTTTTTGCATAAAAGTTTTTTTAATGAACATAAAAGTAAAAGATTGTATAATTATTAGAAAATCCATATCAAATCAAAATGACAGTAAAATTACAACAAAATTAATTAATTAATTATACATGTATATATGTATCAATTTAAACATGCCGTATCATCCAACATTAGTAATATAATCAATCCATATATTAATATTTGAATATCTTCTTCCTTATATTTATTATAGCATAATTATTAATAATTTATTATAGCATAATTATTAATAATTTGTTCTTAATGCAAAACTATTTTACGCGATTTTACATCGTTCAGTTTTAATTACATTTAAACGATTCACATGAATGACCTTTTCAATGTGCTGTGACAGCATTTGAAAGTTAATGTGAGGCTACCAACAATTCTTTTGGTAATTTTCAATTGTCGAATAATAAGTACTTTTTTCTATTTCTATTTCTATTTTTCCCCCAAAGATTTCAGAAAATAAGCAAATTGATAATTTTCAATTTAACAATGCATATATAGAAAAGTGAGTCAAATTCGCAATGCATAGTTCTAAGAAAGTGAGTCAAAATTTTCAAATTTACAATGCATAATTCAAATTTGGCTAGCAAATATGTATTTTTTTTATATTTAAAACTTTAGAGAGTACTTTCACCGTAATAACATAGGATAAAAATGAGATAAGAAAAAATTGATGTATTTTATATTAAATATATTAATTTTTGTTGATTTTTTTTAATTTATATTTTATCTCTGATATGTATGTAACACTTTGTTCGGTATCTCGATTCTTTCATCACCTTGAATAAATATAATTAATAATTTGTTTCTATGATTGTGAAATATGAATGTATGTATGCAGGGCCATTCAATTTCGAGGCTGCAAAAACAAAAGGGAGTCTGCCCATTTTGCATAACAATCCTTACAGCTGGTCGAAGGTTAAGAACACGTGACACCCCCAAATTTTCTTTTTTTGACTAAACCCCAGAATCAATCATGCTTTATTTGCACCTAAGTACTGTTAATTTTGGTTAAATTTGCATCTAATTATTGTTTATTGAAAGAAAAATAATTGATGGAAAACGATATGTATAAAAAATAGTCATTTATGTATCATTAATGTATTTAATTAATTAAATTGATTGAGATCAACGTAGAAATCTAAATCGTTTTTAATATTAATTTTAAGATCATGTATTTTTTAATTTAGTTGAACAATTTCTTAATTATATTTAATATTCTTAAATATGCATTTGAAGTATATAAATATTAATTTCAGGTTTCCAACATGATATATTTGGATTCACCGACGGGTGTTGGGCTCTCTTACTCACACAACTCAAGTCAATACTTAACTGGGGACCTACAAACTGCTTCTGATACCCATGCTTTCCTCTTAAAGGTACTTCAAGAAACTAACCATTTGAAATAAGATTTAATATTTGAATTGAAAGGGTAGAAATATGATCATGTTGATCATCTTAATACTTATTAGTTTAATTTCTTGTCACAATCATGCGTAAGATAAAACAAATAATGTTTTTGGATTTCTTTTATTGGCAGTGGTTTGAGAAATTTCCAGAATTCCAGGCCAATCCATTTTATATTTCTGGGGAGTCTTATGCTGGAATTTACGTACCCACTCTAGCTTTGGAAGTTGCTAAAGGTAACAATATTAATATATTTACTAATTAGGATTTCACATTGAATTTAATTATAAACTCGTTGATGTAAAAGTGATAAAGTTATAAAGGGTTAATGATACTAGTGTTTCCAACTTGCACTATATATTCGGTTTATGACGTGGAATTAATTATAGCATATAAATTTGTGTATGCCATATGCCAGGAATCCGGAGTCGTATAAAGCCCGTGATCAATTTGAAGGTAATGTAATATTTTAATAAAGTGTAGAAAATAGTACCTTAAATTAATTTGGCATAGAAATAAAGTGTTGTTAATTTAGTTGGACTTTTGTTTGGAGTGTAGGGTTACATTGTGGGAAATGGTGTCACGGACCCAAAATTTGACGGCGACAGTGCTTTTATCCCATTTGTGCACGGGATGGGCCTCATTTCCGACTCTATCTATGAGGTGCGTTCAATAAATAAATTGCTTTTTTTACTCAATAAACTACATAATATTTTTGCATTCTCATCAATCATATTAACGTAGACATTATAGTATCAAAATTTAAGAAAAACTTATTCAAATATCATATTTTATTTTACACTTTCAAATAAAATAATCATGCACATATATTCTAATTTTTCTTTATAATGTTGTTCAAATTTTTATATAAATATTTATTTTTTATTTAACTGATATATATATATATATATTAGTTAATTTATTAATATCAAATATTTATTTTGTGTTGGTTGATACAAAAGAGTAAGGACCAAAAATAGATATTATATTTTATAGAGACTAAACTTAAGACATAATTTATGGTATCATTACTAATTAGCACATCATATACTTATGTTCTGTTTTCTATGATTATTAATCAAGTTTATTTTTCCCCTATAATTTTTTTTATATTTTGCAGAGTGTGCAAGCTTCTTGCAAAGGAACTTACTATAATCTTGAATCCGATAATGAGGGTAGTGCTAGTATATGCTCTAAGAACATGAACAAAGTTGCAAGGGTGAGAAACTTCTATTATATTATATTATTATTATTATTATTATTATTATTATTATTATTATTATTATTATTGACAAATGAAATGGTAGCAGGCAGTTGAAGGGCTTAATGTGTACGATATACTAGAGCCATGCTACCATAACCCTGATGAAGCAACAAATGGAAGTTCTAAGTTGCCAATGAGTTTCCAAAAATTAGGGAAAACAGAGAGACCTCTAGCAGTGAGAAAGAGGATGTTTGGTAGGGCTTGGCCTTTTAGAGCACCAGTCAGAGATGGCCCTGTTACCTTATGGCCACAATTAATGGCCCAAATGAGCCACAAGGGAGTCCCTTGTGTTGTAAGTTTTCATCAATCTATTCCACATTTTCCATCCTTAATTATTATTGTAACATTTATCATACACATATAGTACTAGCAGTTAAAAATGTAGGTTCAAAATAAATAAAATAAAGTGATTTTATTTGGTGGGTTATATGTAATTTCCAGAGTGATGAAGTAGCAACCACGTGGCTAAACAGCGATGAAGTTAGAAAAGCCATTCATGCTTCGCTGGTACGTAATCACCACTATTATATACTAAGTACTAAACAATGTCGAATTATCCACAAAAATTAAAATAAAATATGGTCTCCAATTTCAATTTTTTCTAATAGTATATTATGACTCAAATTATTGGTATAGGGGGCTGGTACGTGGGATTTATGCACTGATAGAATAAGTTTCGAACACGATGCTGGAAGCATGATTCCTTACCACAAGAATCTAACCAAACTTGGTTATCGAGCACTTATTTTCAGGTGTGAACTAGCTACAAGCACATGTTGTATATATTTGACTTTTTATTTTTTGGATCTTAAAATTAAAAATGTCTTCAATTCATTATTATGATGCATTAATTCATGGCAGTGGTGACCATGATATGTGTGTACCATTTACTGGGAGTGAGGCTTGGACAAGATCTTTGGGATACAGGATTGTCGATGAATGGAGACCATGGAACTCTAATGACCAAGTTGCTGGGTACATTAATTTCTCTTTCAACTCTCACTATTTCAATACCTACCAAAAATATACTACTACTAATTGCTTTCATAAAGTTTTACAACTAGCATCTTGGAACCACTCTTCAAAATATATATATGATTTTTTTTCTTCTAATTTTTATTATAAAAGGGATATCTCTAGATAAAAATTCAATAATGGACGATAATTTATTGAGTCCAAAAAAAATTTATATCGTCAAACCTAGCAATATCGTTGCCTGTCGGTCAAATTAAAACCTAAAAATTATGTTAAATTGAAATGGCTAATTTTGCTCTTTCAATTGCTTCAGATACTTACAAGCGTACGAGAACAACCTAACCTTCCTCACAATAAAGGTGAGTCACAAAATAAACAACCAAATTTATTTGGTGAATTTAATTTTATTTCTTTAAATGAAATGAAATTCAAAGCAATTAGTGATACATGGTTTATGGTAATGGTGCAGGGAGCTGGGCACACCGTACCGGAATATAAGCCACGGGAGGCACTCGATTTTTACAGGCGTTGGTTGGAAGGAGAAACAATATAATTGTAAATTCACCAATGAAAATTATAATATAGTTACAATAAAGATAAATATCATTATGTGCACAAAGTTGCAAAGTGAGTAACTTTGTGTCTCCCAAGTCCTAATATATATCTTCGTTTGTGATTCACCCTTGCATTAAAACATATGTAAGGGATCATTATATTTATTGAATCTAATTTTGTTTGGTCTCCAGGGGCGGAGCCAGACTTTGAAGTCTGTAGGGGTCAAATTTTAAATATATTTTTTAAATCAGTTTAGTCTTTATTTAGAATTGAGAAAGATAAATAAAAAATTTGAAAATTATAAATTATGAAGAAACAATAAACTTCAGCTTTTTTTTATATAAACACAACAAGATGTATATAATAATTTAGAATAGTACCCTTCAATTTAAATTATTTGTATTAATTAAGTCTTTAATAAATATTTATAAATATTAAACCTAAAATAAATTATCTAAACTTATGTTACATTTATGGAAATAAGAGAAAGGGAGTATCTTGCTAGGCTACATATTTTTTACTTGCAATAATAAAATGCAGGCTAAAAACCAGATTTTAGTAAAACTAAAAACAAAAAGTATATGGGCGATTGGTGTTGTAGTACACAACATAGTTTAGGTGACCTGCAAGGTGGTTCACGGCAGAGCTCCGCCAACCGAAACAGTTGTTGGTTGAGGATCTTTGACAACCACTGCTTTTATTTTAAAAATAATTTAATTTAAATAATAAAACTTTATTATTTTGAAATATATAAATATGATAGTCTCAATTTTTAAATTGTTTAAATAATATAGTGGATGGATTGGGAATTCACCCATTGAAAATTGTTAAAGATGAATTGGATTTTATTTAACGGATCATGATGGATTTTCTTTCCATATATTTCTAATGGATTATAAATAGACTAATGAATTGTTTACATCATCTATTATAATCCAATTTATATTTTATCCAATTCATCTATTTTGCATTTCTAATAGAACTATTTATGTGGAAAGTAAAAGTAGGGAGTGCATGGTACAATTCTCTCAATGTAATGATTGTTCGAGCTCCCAGCATAGTCCAAAAATATGCTCTAGGATATGTTTAAACTTGTAAAACGTTTTCTGGTAAAACTGTGTACCGGAATTCTTGAAAATAGTTTTCCGGAAGTATAAGTGGATTCTGTAATAAAAAAAAAAAAAAAATTGAGAGTATTTTTGACATTTTCAAAAAATTGTAGGGGTATAAAGATAAAAGTGGGGGTACAGGGTCAAATTTTCTATGTCTAGGCATGCCCTTGAATGTTTTGAAAATATTTTGTTAGGGCAAACCTACGGCCCAAACTAGTAAAGTAAGAACATTAAACCTCCAATTTTTTGTTTGATTGTATATTTAGGTCGAAAAATATTTGTAGTACACCAAGTAAAAAACTTTATAAGTGTAAAAACATATACCTATTGACATAATTAAAATATTTTGCATCTCAAAAATTAAGAAAAATAAATAAAAATAAAAATATTATTATTAGCATTAAAGACCTAGTGGTGTATCAATAAACTTTTCATAATTGGGACAAGAAACTTATCTATAATATGTTTATCAAATAAAAATTTCTTAAGTTTTTACAAAATAAAGTTTTAAAATAGTAAAGCACCTCAATATTGTCTATAATATGTAAGACGATGTTCGCACGCACGACAATCAGAGAAAAAGAAAGAAATTTAGTTCCGGTGGTGGTAAGAGTTGAGTAGTTTTACTTTCTATGAGAGTTACTTTAGCATACCCACTTTAGTGGAAGGTTGTTATAAGGTTGTTGTTGTTGATATTTCCTATTCTTATTAGGAAGAGTGATTGATATTCCCAATCTTTATTAAGAAGACTCTGTTGTATCCATTAATTATTATAGTGGAAGTTTTTACTGGACTAGGTCCCGTCATTTTAGAGTGTTTGGCTGCAGATGTTTTGTTCACGTTCCAAGAGATGAGATGTCCAAACTTGATAGTAAATCCAAACAGTGTATATTCGTCGGTTATGGTGATGAAGAATTTGGTTATAGATTGTGGGATCTAGTTGACAAGAAAATTATCAGAAACCGAGATGTGATATTTCTTGAAGACCAGACTATTGAAGATTTTGATAAAGCTGAGAAAAAGAAACCAAATTCCAGCCTAAGCCCACTGCAGAAACTTTTGTTGATAGGGGAGATATACAGGTAGATAATGAGAATGTAACTGATGATCATGTGCCTCACCAAGATGAGCAGGTACCAGCTGAGCTATCAGATGAGTTTGAGTTGATAAGATCTACTAGAGAACGTCAATTTTCTCAAAGATATCCTCCACATGAGTATGTGATGATCACTATTAGTGGAGAACCAGAGTACTATCAAGAAGATATTACAAATGTTGATAAAGAAAAGTGGTTGAAGGCCATGCAAATAGAGATGAATTCCTTGCATGAGAATCACACATTTGATTTGGTTAAGTTGCCTAATGGCAGAAAATCACTCAAGAACAAATGGGTATACAAGATAAAGGCAGAAGAGAATAGTTCTCAACCAAGATACAAAGCAAGATTGGTTGTGAAAGGTTTTAATCAGAGAAAAGGTATTGACTTTGATGAAATTTTCTAACCTGTGGTGAAGATGTCCTCTATCCGATTTGTGTTTGGGTTAACAGCTAGCTTGAACTTAGAAGTTGAACAACTTGATGTGAAAACTGCATTCCATCATGGTGATTTGGAGGAAGAGATCTATATGGAGCAATCAGAGGGTTTCGAAGTCAAAGGTAAAGAGCAGCTTGTGTGTAAATTGAAGAAAAGCTTGTATGGGCTCAAGCAAGCACATCGACAATGGTACAAGAAATTTGATTCTTTCATGGAGAAACATGGGTACGGTAAAACAACTTCTGACCATTGTGTGTTTGTTAAGAAATTCTCTGATGGTGATTATATTATTCTCCTGTTATATGTGGATAACATGTTGATTGTTGGTCATGACACTAAAAAGATTTAATCTTTAAAGAAAGATTTGAACAAGGCTTTTGCAATGAAAGACTTGGGTCCTGCAAAGAAAATTTTGGGCATGAGAATTACTCATGATAGGAAGAATAATAAATTATGGTTGTCTCAATACAATTACATTGAAAAAGTGTTAGAGAGGTTTAACATGAGCAATTGTAAACCTGTTACTACTCCACTTGCTACTCATTTTAAATTCAATTCTGATCAATGTCCTACAAGTGAGAAAGACAAAGAAGAGATGAAGAAGATTCCTTATGCATCCGCAGTTGATAGTTTGATGTATGCCATGGTATGCACAAGGCCAAATATTGCTCATGCAGTTGGAGTTGTTAGTTGGTTTCTCTCTAATCCTGGTAAAGATCATTGGCAAGCCGTGAAGTGGATTCTCAAATACCTTAGAGGCACTTCCAAAGTGTGTTTATGCTATGGAGGTGGTGAACCTGTGTTGGATGGCTACACAGATGCAGATATGGCAGGTGATCTTGATTCTAGAAAATCTACTTCTGGTTATATGACAACGTTTGCAGGGGGAGTGGCTTGGCAATCAAGATTACAAAAGTGTGTTGCTTTATCCAATACTGAAGTTGAGTACATTGCAGCAACTGAAGCTTCCAAAGAACTCTTGTGGATGAAGAAATTCCTACATGAGTTAGGCCTCAAGCAAGACAAGTTTGTGTTATTCTGCGACAGTTAGAGTGCAATCCATCTTAGCAAGAATTTGACTTTTCATGCAAAGTCGAAGCATATTGAGGTGCAGTATCATTGGATACGAGATGCATTGAAGATGAAATCATTTTTAATTGAGAAGATTCATACTGATGAGAATGGTTCAGATATGATGACGAAGACCTTGCGTGTGTCGAAGATGATATATTGTAGAAAGAAAGCCGGCATGGTTGAGCAGTACCTTCCCACTTGAGTCGTGTGGGGAAGTTTTGTTGGGTGGGCTCACTCCCCAAGTGGAACCCACCAATTTTATTAGTATTATTATTATTATTGAAATAAACGAAAAAAGTAAGAAAAAAGAAATATATGGTTTATTGGACTTGACTCATGTAAAGGGAAATAAAAGGAAGGAAAGGGATCTCAAATCCCTAATGCAAAGGCAAACAACCAAAACAGCAACAGTAACCGCACGCACGACAGCTAGACCTGTCAAAATGGGCTACCCGACCCATTTAGGGCCAGCCCTAACGGGATGCGGGTTTCTTCAAACCGGGCTAAAAAACCCTATTTTAATATGGGCAGTTAAAATACTACATGAGTCCGGCCCTATACGGGTTGCTGGCTGGGCAAATAACCTGCATATTTTTTTTTTTAATTTTTTTTAATTTTTTGCAACTCTTTTAGTTTAAAAATTTTCTTCATGTCCATTTAAATACAATTTAGTTTGGAATTTCTTCATGCCGTATGTCGTGCCCGTGGAGTGAGATGAGTGAGACCGTGAGTCTGTATGTGAGAGTGCCGTCACATTTCCCTTCAAAATAGGGTTTGTTGTGTCTTTGTGAATTCTTAAAAAAAATTGAAACTGGCCCTAGTTAATTTTTGTTCAACTGGGCCTTTTTTTAAAGACCAATTTTACTATTTTTATTTTTTTTAAATGGATTATGCGGGCCGCAGGCTACTCGGTACCCATACGGGCTAACCCTAATGGGTAATAGGTTTATTCGGACCGGGCTCAAAAGCCCTAAAAAAATTCGAGCTGAAATTATTAGGCCCAAACCCTGTATTTTAGCGGGCTGGGCGGGCCGACCCATTCGGGCTAACCCATTTTGACAGCTCTGACGACAGCCAGAGAAAAGGAAAGGAATTCGGTTCCGGTGGTGGTAACAGTTGAGTAGTTTTACTTTTTCTCTAAGAGGTACTTTAGCATACCCACTTTAGTGGAATGTTGTTATAAGGTTGTTGTTTATTGATATTCCTATTGTTATTAGGAAGAGTGATTGATATTCCCTATTGTGGAAGATTGTTATAAGGTTGTTGTTTATTGATATTCCTATTGTTATTAGGAAGAGTGATTGATATTCTCTATTGTTATTAGGAAGACTCTGGTGTAACATTAATTATTATAGTGGAAGTTTGTCCTGGATTAGCCGTGTTTTTATTCTCTCAATTTGAGAAAAGTTTTCCACGTTAAAATTGTGTTTGTCTCATATTTAACTTTCTGCCAATTATTATTGCTCTTGGAATTGTATTTTCTGTTTGGTCATTTATCTACACAGGAGAAAAATATTCCGCATTATTGAAATAGTTATTTCTAATTATCTCTGGTTTTTCCCAACACAAATTGACATGTCGTCATCACATCATGTTACAGATTTAAATATCTAGCTCCATCTTGTTACAAAAAAATATCTAGCTCCCTCTTGATGTTTATTAACTGACATATACGTATGGCACCAGCCATACCACACACAAACATGAGTTACCGCTGGCACCAGGCTATAAACCACATCATTCATCACATTAATTTTCATATGAAAAAGAAAGATGTATAACCTTGAAAACAATATAGACCACTTCATCTGATTTTTGTACTCAACCACTATGCTTGTCCTTATGCAATTTTCTTGTCATTCGTCTACAACATGCATAACAAATTAATAATTTAATTAATATACTAGTCACACACAAACTCGTGAACCACGCTGTATTATTGTGTCAACATAAATAAAACATCTATACTTTATCCAACCAAAAACAATAATAAATTATTAATGTACTATGAAGAGTTTTGATTTCACAAAAAATTTGAAGCACGCAAAAGAGGAAGGACAAATTTCCAGACACACTAAAACAGCCCGGACATGTTTCTAAGACCAAAGCAAAAACCATCAAATTGGTTGGATGGGAATAAACTAAAAACATGTGAACAATAAAAAAAAATGTATGTATCTATAATAATAATAGATTGAATGGAAAAAGAAAAAAGGTAAAGGGCCAGCTTAATATTCCTTGCTTGAAATCATTTTGTTTTTTTTTTGGCTGCAGCTGCTTTGTCTTCTTTGTCAGGAACAAATCTTGGAAGGTTTAATAATGTGTTGACACGTGATACGCCTTCAAGTGCAGACCACTCTTTTGCCAAATCGGCATCTATCTCTTCCTCTTCCTTGAACTCTTCCTCGTTGTCGTTGTTATCTTCTTCATGTGTGTTATCATTGCCTTCTCTGCATGTTCCTGATCTTTCTAGAGCATTTGGTCCAGAAACGCCTTCGTCGTTATCACCATTGCTGCTGATTTGAATTCCTGAACTAGGAGGAGGATGCTCTTTGGACTTGTTGGAATGTGATGCACTCGATATTTTTTGCGAGTTTGAGTCTAGAAAGAGACAAATGACAGCACAGTCGTCAACTTTTGAAGTTGGATATTTGTATCTCCATGCTCTAACGGCTGACTCAACCAGTGATCTGGCAGCTGTTGCGCGCCTCGGTGCGGCTGATATAATGTCTACCACTTCCTTGTTTGAAAGCACATCCCAAATCTGGCCATAAAAAGTGCACATAATTATGAGATGAATATAGGAATGATGATAACAAAACTTAGGAACTGTTTGGTATGAGAAAACGTTTTTTTGTTTTCATGTTTTTTTATTCCTGTTATCAATTTTACTAACAAAAATGTTGCTTTTTTTACCCCGTGTCCTATTTTCGAAGATTTGCACGGAAAACAATGAAAACTACTGTTTTCTGTCTCCATTGTTTTCCGTACAAATATTTGAAAACAGGAAACAAAGTGAAAACAAGGTGACATTTTTCCAATTACAACTGAAAGTAATAAAAAAAACAGAAAACATGTATTGAAACCAAACAGGTTCTTAATAGAGGCAAGTGCAAGTATTATTATTATCATTATACTAGAATAGAAAGTCAAGTATCATACCCCATCTGTTGCCAAGACAATAAACGCATCCTTCTCAGTGAGTCTTCTATATGATACCTCTGGAACAGATATCAGACCAAAATCTTTCAAACAAAAATCTCCAAATGCCCTTGCCATGGCAAGGCCAGGAGAATCATTGTTCGGCAACCAGACTCGAGCAACTTCAGGTTCATCCTGAAGAGCAAAAACACGTCCTTTACATTTGCGAATTCTCTCTGCTTCGGCTGTCAATGAGAAAAAAAATGTGACGGAAGACTTATCGACAATATGCACACATAAGATTACACGACTGATCATTAAAAGTAGTACTAGAGAACTATGCCAACTTAATACAATGCTCTACTTAAACCACAATTTATTTATCCAAGTATGCTTATTTAAATGGAAACTAAGAATCCGCAATCGGGTTGCTTCTTGCTATGAACAATTTGAAATGATCCCTAACAAAGTCACAAAACTAACTCAATGGATGTAAAATTTGTCCATTGATCCATTCCTATGGTCAATTAGGTATACAACATCCTCTACCTGAACAAGATGTCCCTTTTAAGGCCTCCTTCAATATTATATCTCATGTAAATATGTAGATTAGACATTCAAAAGCGTATATGCCTATTGCATGTCAGCGCCTACATTGACCATTCATAATTTCCAACAAGTGCATTAATTTACACATAATAAAAAACATGCTCGTACTATCACACGAAGTAGTTTGGCTTGATTTAAGATATTCAATGATCTTATGCCACTGTTGAACAAAGTAGGCAAGAGTTGTATACCTGGAAGATTGGGTTTTAAATCCACAGTTAACTGAACTGCAACAAGAGAATTGTCTTTATCTCTTGTACCCAGCACAGCTCTAGAGTCACCAACGTTTCCAATAACAAGATCACGACCCTATATGAAACACAAAATCTTCCATAGTCAGAAATAATTCCTTGCAAACAATTCTAATAACACAAATCAAATGCGATAGAATCACTAATTTTCCAAAGGTTACAAGCCGATACAATACCTGCTTAATCAGAGTTACTGCTGTTGTTCCACTACAGAAGCAGTCGATGGTTTGGTGCACCTTCAAATCTCTATCCATAACTTTGAATGCCTTCAAAAAGGACTCTTTAAGCGTTTGAAAGATTTCAGGGAGTTTTTCTGTTTCCTCCGCATCAACGGAAACCCTGGATTCTTCATCAGCAGATATAAATGCGGCATCTTCAGAGTTCATGCTTCCTGCAGTATTAATGCTAATCTCCTTGAGGACTTCCTCACCAGATACATTAAGTTCCCAATGTGCATTCAGTTTTAGAGGAAGAGAATCCCTCACTCTTTTTGCAACCATATGACCATATGGACCGTGGCCGTCAAAAACTCCACAGAAAATTGTATCTTCTCTAGAACAAAAGTTCTGCGATAAATGATAGAAAACATCATTAAAAGTAAGCAACAGAAAAACCAAATGGCAAGTATCAACAACTGCAATAAGTAGACAAACAAGATAGATGTAAAGGACAAATTTTCGGATAAGTTGATTCACAATACTCATGTCATGTGACTCTCTTAGTGTCTGTTTGGCATTACAATAGAGAGTGTCAAAATTGATTTTGTTGCCTCCTACCAAACATGATTTTAGTAAAAATATAGATATCCAAACAAACATAAGATATGCTATATGACAGAACATTATGGCATCATTTGATTCACGTAGCCAAATCTATTAAGTGGGATAAGGCTCGGTTGCTGTTGTAGTATAGATATCCAAACATAAATTGTTCTGCTTCAAACTCAATATTAACCAAATCAGTTTAACATAATCAAGTTCTTTCAAAATCAGACAAGTGTATACACAAAACATGAAGAATACATATATATTAGCAAATATGGCAAGGTTTGATCATAAATCTCATTTACCATTAGGATTGAAAATAGGATCTAGAGTTATAAAAACAATTAGATAAAAAAAAAAAAGGCAATTATTTAAATATAGAAAATGTGAAAAGATCACTAACCTCCCAAACAACCATGGCATCTTGGTTGGTACCCTTTTTACCTTGTTGAGTAAACAAGGAAGCAAATTGAGAAGAACCATTAAGGAAGATCCTATCAGGAATCCTATGAAGAGGCTCATTCCTCCAATACTCAAATGAAGAAGCTTTTTGTGATCCAATCCTCTTTTTGTTGTTGCTATTCTTTTTGTTCTTCCTTAAAAATGATGATGATGATGATGAAGAGGGCGAAGTGGGGTGAGGGCTCCTGCTTTCCGCAGAGAAGCAGGACCCCATCTTTAAAGCCCTTAGAATGCTTATTACACAATCCAGAACACCTGAACAATAACTTTCTTCTCTTGATGAATCCGTCACAACCCAATTTGTGAAAAACAACAAAATTCAATCTTTTTCAACAAACAAACTCTTTTACTTCAAACTCAACATTCAAAATGTCTTTTTTTTTTCCCTTCAAAATTCCACCAATCACAATCAAAATTACAGTTACAAATTTACAATTACACACTTTTCAGATTGAGATTGTTAGATGGTACACACTCGTCATCAAATAAGATAAAGATAAGATAAGAGAAATATGTAGAAAGATAGATAGATATAATTGGAAAAACAAAAAACCAAAAAGTAAAAGAACAATTTTTTGAGTTTTATTTATTGTTGCGTTATAGATTATAGTATACAAATGGATATAAAGTGTAGATCTGTGTAATCCAAAGAAAATTCTCAACAAGGCAACAATTTTTAATTTTTATTATTAGAAAATAAAAGAGGAAAAAGGGACAAGAAGAAAAGTCACAAATGATAGAGAGTGAGAGTGAATGCGTTAAGACCCAGAAAGCAAGTTTTTGTCTTTTGGATCAAAGGTTGTGGATGGGAATGAAATTGACGAGAAACGAGAAATGGGGGTGAAAGAAAGGCTCAAAATGGTTCAGGAAAATGCGAAGAGAGAGAGAGAGAGAGAGAGAGATTTGGTTTGGAGAGAGTGAGAAGCGGACAAGTTGAAAAATGAAGAAACAATCGAAAAAGAGCATGAAGATCGCATAGACACAGAAACTTGCTCTTGTTGAGTTTGTAAAACAACGTCGCTTTTAGAGAGAGAGAGATATGGTAGAGAGAGAGAGATGTTTTCGGAGGTTGAAGAAAATGAGAAAGTCTTAGACTTTTTAATAAAACAAGTCATTTTTATTATTATTATTATTTGTCAACAGGTAATTAACACCAATATTCATACACAATAAACATGTTTAAAATAATAATATCAATATTTATTATTTATAGAATAGATTAGGACCTATGAAATTATCATTATTATTTGGATAGACTTTATCATGAAAGAAAAAAAATATTTAATATTATAATTTTTTTTTAAGTTTAATTTTTTATGGATACATCTAGAACGTATTAATAGTGTATATTTTTTTGACTCAAGTATTAATGATGTATTGCTCTAGAATAATTGGATAATATTTTAGATAAGAAGGACTAAAAAATAGTGCACTAACTAATATTTTATCATAGATATTTTTGGAGTTTAATTAAATAGTTATTTTATTATAGATATTTTTTCAACTTTTTGATGTTTAATATTTTTTAAATAATGCACTGATTAATGTATTGCCTATGGTTTGCTTTCTCTATTTTGAAATAGATTCTTGTTTATGAATTTCTAAATGATTGTTGGTTATAAATTTTTTTAGTGAGTTAATAATTATAT
>JBBPBP010000003.1:2036088-2074921 GCA_037974735.1 Cicer chorassanicum
TGAATTGTTATATGAAATTAAGTTAAAAGACTGCAACAACAATTATACCTATAAAATTCAGTCCTAACATATACTCTATATACTCTATAGTTATAAACCAATCACCAAACCTATTTTCTAATATTGTAACATATGTGTGAGTGTGTCTTATGTGTGCCATCCTTGACTATGTGCAGCTATCTTATTTGACTAGAAGACTTTTCATATATGGTGTTGATTAAGATTTGTTTTCTACTTTTAGTTTTTTCCCCCTACTTTTTATAATGTTTTCCCCTTTTAAAATTTTGCCAAGTAAACGAATAATACCATTGTAAATGGTTATTTTATATTAATAGTTAAAATTATATTTTAAATTGTTTAATTTTCAATATTTTGAATACAAAAATATAAAATTATTTTTTTGTGAAGAAGATAGTGTAAACTGTAAACATTATAATATTGTATTTATCATTCTTTTTAAAATCTTAGAGCGGGAAACAAAAGAAAAAAATATTTTTCGTATATTAATAAAAAATTAAACAAATCCATAATTATCGACTTAACATTATCTAATTTAAAAACTTATAAAAATATTGAAATAAATCAAAAAAACTTAAAATATTGAAGAAGAAAAAATGTTGGATTAAACATGATTCTTACTATTCATCTTTCCAAACAACAATTTTGAATTGAGTGTTAATTTTTTTGTTTAATTACCTTACATTTTACGCCAACATTTAGTAAAAAGTATAATATATCTACGTAAGTTTATTTTGTAATCGCAAGTCTTTGAGAATCAATGATGAAAGGAATTTTCATGGTCTTCATCTTGGTAGAGCACTTCTCTCTTCCGTAATGGAAGTTGCTCAACCCACTTATCATGCGTACTAGAAGTTTATTTAGATGCTTAAATTAATAAATAAGAAGTTTACTTCTACTTCCTTTATCTAATTTAATAAATAAGATGTTGTTTACCGTAAAGAAAATGAAGAACTGAGTTTTCATAAAGTACGGGTTGTGTTTCGTATGATTATAGCTGTTTCACATTGAGAAATTATTACTAAAGAACCTTTACAAAGAGGGATGAATGGATGTTGTGTACAAGGGAAATAAAGCATCACATAAGAGAAACTCTTTTTTTACAAACTAGTTAAATAAGTTGGTTTTCTTTCTATTTACGAGTGTAAACCGTTAATGACAAAATCTCATGCAGTTTTTGAGTATTTGATTCATTGTTGCTCTCTCGGACTCCTCAACAAGTAGTATTAGAGCCTACTTATGTTTGGTGGGGGACCGGAAGTAGATTCTAGTGCATTGGATCATTGGATCGAAAGTCTTAACGATGTGGTCATGAGGTGTGTTTCGTTAGTAATAAAAGTGGTGCAAATATATTAGATGTGAGAGACTCATACTTAAGAGAGAAATCGTTTGATTCAAATATGAGTAGTCACATCAACTATGAATGAATTAAGTATTGATACATAAAAAAAGTGACTCATATATTCACTATCTCAAAGTTCTAAATAGAGATGTGGTATCAAAGTCTCTTGTGATTCTAGAGCATTTGACTCATTGTTGCTACTTGCTACTTCCTCCCACGCCTCTAAAATCCCCAACAACCATATGAAACCAATTAAAGTTTCACATCATTCAAAAAATATTAGAATTCCTAACCATTTTAGAATTGCTTTAAGCTTCAATGATTATGGTGAATAGGTGACTTGAAGCAGTGATTACACCTTAAACCCTTGTTATTAATGCAAAAAACAAACAATCAAACAGTATTCAGTCCTGGCCGAGTGAAAAGTCCACATCAATCACACACATCTTTGGATGTTAGGGAACACTTGACAAACACCAACTTTCCCCTACCCATGACTTATTGTTTTCAATCAATTTACTTTGCTTAGCCTTTTGTCCATTTAAAACCGAGACATTATGTAGTGCATGCTTAAATTATTTTAGAAACAAGAAATTGATTTTAAACATTGGTTTGGATTTTGACTTTCTATTTTTACTTCCAAATATTATATGGATAACCTTTTTAAATGAATATAAATCGAATTTGGTATCCGAGATTTATCACACTCGCACATATTATATACTAATCACTTGCACTAGACAGTGATGATAAATATGTATTAACTTTTTTTTTGGTACAAAATATATGTATATAACTTAAAGATGAAATTTGCCATGTGAAGTAGATGTAATTCTTGTATCAAAAAAATTAACTTCACCCATTAGTTCACCTCTAACCATGAGATAGTCCACAACTTCAAATTCTAACTACATTTCCCACCATACCATTCATAGGAGTTAGAACAGAGATTCAAATCAAATCACACTTTTTTTTCTTCTATAGGTCAAGCCAAAACTTTTTTAACAAATTCAAAGTTTGATTGTGAGCATTTCAACAAATTTTCACCGCGGCAATTTACCTATTAATTGGATATGGTTGGTGTTCACGGTTAATCACACTGCAAGTAGTTTGATTGCACTCACGGTTTAGTGGTCCTATTAGATTGTGAATGTGATGGAAGATTCATGCAAAGTTAGATTATTGGAAAAAAGTTGGAGAATTTTTTAGGGCACCAAAATTAAGTACCTTGAGCACTCGAGACCAAATTTTCTGTATGTTGAAGTTTAAGAGACCTAGATTTTTATAAAGGTAGAATATAATTCTTTTTCAATGCCCTAAAATATAAGATTTTATGTGATCACATACTCTAAACATGCCCCAAGCCGCCCCTATTTGTTACACTCATGTATATTGAGACCTCTTCAAAATATGTCTATATTATAGAAACATCCAAAATCTTAATACACTTTTTATATGGTGTAATTCATCGGAGACTCACCACTTCAGAAAAAAATTAAGAATCAAAGATTACATGATTTAATTAGAGTTTATACTGGTAGTATATCTCATTCATTGACATAACTTTAGACATAATTATAATAAAAATCAAATATATCTAATAAATTGCAAAACAAATAAATAAACAAAAGATAAAAAGGGAAAACGCCAAAGAAAGAAACCTAAAAGATAGTTGAATGAAAGTTTATAAACAAAAGGCTTGGTTAATAAATTAAATTAATAACATGGTGGCTTATATTTTAGGGTCCTCTTAACAAGGATCCTTAAAACACTTTGTTAAGAAATCAACAGATGAGAAGTATTGATTGAAAAAATAAGTATTTAATGAATTGAAAATCTTAAAATTATACTTTCCAATAAATACTTTCAAGATTTTGATTTGTTAACAATTTACTGTGTTTTTATTATGTCATATGTTGTACAACAAGTAACTTTGGTAATTCTAAAACAAAAATATTGTTTCTTTTCTCACTTTAAAAATACTACACAGCTAAACTAGGGGACTCACTTGATGATGATGATTCCTCAAGAAACTCTGATCTCAACTTCATCAAAAGTCGGCCAAGATAATTCAAGCCTTCTCCATCTCGACCGCCGCCCCAAAAGAGATCGTGCGGAGAAGCCTCGACTAGAACAGAACCAACAGTTGAAAGAAGCATAGAACTCAAACGCGGATACGTTGAGAACTTGCATTTCAGTGCCCTGTACATGACGTCGGTCTTCATGTTATCCCAGTCAGGCCTTATCTGCAGGTCCCACAAAATATAATGATTCAATCATCTAAAAGCACATGAAATGGAAAAGAACCAATCTTATCTAACTGATTTTGACATGTGTTTTGAAGTTTTGAAATAGCATATTCAATGACAAGAACAAAAATGATTTTTACAATAAAGACACGTTTGGATGAACAACATAATTAAGCGCTTATAGCATAAATATTTCTTCAAAAATAAAATATAAGCAAAAATAGTAAGTGAAAAGTTGATGTATTTTGACTAGATTCTTAACCAGATACATCAACTTTTCAACTATCAATTTTGCTTATATTTCATTCTATAGGGAGTACTATATAAGTATTTATGTATAAGTTATTTAATAATGAAAGATAAAACAAAGTCTAACTTGTTTTAATATAAGTTGTCATATGTAACATGTTTTCATAAGCTATCTTAGAGAACTTGAGGAAATAAGCTGAAAACAAGCTTATGGACATGTCATAAGATGTTTCAATAAGCTCTCCCAAATAGTTTCACACTCTCACAAGTGTTAATATCAATAGATAAGCTTAAATAAGTCAATCCAAGCAGACTTTAAGACAAAAACTACTCTAAAGTTTGAAAACCACTTGGGATCATACCAGATCAGGTCGCTGCTTTTGCATTGACCTTCCTATTCTGGCAGCTTCTTCTGGACTTTTTGCAGATTTGATCCTCTCCATACAATCCTGCGCAAAAGTATCTTCCACTCCAACAAATTTGTGTGCCTAGCCATCAAATAAAATTTATAAGCAATTCAATATTTTTTTTCTGTCTTAACCCCTGATTCTCAGGGCAAAGGGGTCCTGGTAATCAAGAGTTCGGACAGGAGATAAGTAAAGTCTAGCCAAAGATTGTTAGCCAGGGTTCGAATTCGATTAGTCCCGATTGACTCGTTCATAATTAAAACTCGTTAACCACTTGAGTCAAACCACTTTTTATTAGCAATGCAATAATGCTGCAAAGGAAAAATAGAATCTACAAAAAAAAAAGGTACCTGGTAGTAATGCTCGATACTCAACCAAGTCACATTATCGCCATTTTCATCAGGCATTTGAATGGGATGAGGAGAGAAATTTGACAATGCACCATAAGGATCCCATGTTTTATAGAAAAATATGATGCTGGACTCGTACGGCGAGACAGTAGGGTCAACAACAAAAGTTTCCTCGGGTGATGGAATTGTAGGTGCCATGTCCGGTAAGGGTTGAAGAAATCCGCTAACAAGCATATCCGGCCCAATCTGCATTACAATTTCCAGTAACACAACGCCATCAAAAGAAAAGCGAAGGCATTAAACAACAAGGAAGACTCAACATAGGAATAAAATAGTCTCGGTACTTCGAAGGGGAAAGGAAATCAATTCTGACTAACCTGCTTATAGCAAACATCAATTAGATTTAAAGCTTGTGACATCTCAACCATCCCAAGATCACCAACAGGAGATGGTGCATTCTTTCCACCAATAATTTTAGGAGCAACAAATGCATAAACCTGACAGATATAAATACCGTCGTTATCACAACATATTATAAAATAAAATCAAGACAAGAAAAAGCCAACTAAGCAAAATCAATTCTAAATGGACCTTGTCTCCTATAATAAGTACAACCATTCAAACAAATGGAAAAGTATCTTAACTATGGTAATAAAAAATGAAACTTCATTTAAATTTCTCACATGGAAAATGAAAATGAAAAAGCGAAATGAAACCTTGTGAATTACTCCAGATGAAATAGCAGATGCAGCCAATGTTCCTCCGCATTCCCAAAAAACTGAAAGATACCCCCGATCATGAAAATACTCCATAAGATCACGGGGATTTAATATGTCAAACTCCACAACTTCAACTCCTTTAGATGCAAGCAGCTTCTGGAAACTCTTCCTTGCACCCCTCTGCGTTACAACTATAGTAGACACCTCAGACATGTCCCATAGATTTGCCTCCTCGGGAAGATCGAGGGACTGAGACATTACAATACGGATCGGCATATGCCCGCCTCCATGTCTGGCCGTCAGTCTTGGATCTGTTTGAATTTTAAACGAGGGAAGGTATTAAAATTGGAAATTTTGAGATATATACACACAAACACACACACCGTAATGACTAATGAGTGATGATACTCACTGTCCCTTCGAACTGTATTTCCTCCTACAATTATTGCATCGCTTCTACCTCGCAGCTCAAAAACTAGATTTCTTGATTGCTTGCTGCTTATCCACCATGCATGACCAGTGCTAGCAGCAATTTTTCCTGTTGCACCAAATGGAAGGTAATGAGGTGAAACAACGCAGCTAACTGTCTAATGCAATTTTGAGATTCTACACTAAAAACTCATGAAAGAAAGAACAATAACATGAAAATGAAAAGAATCCTCACCATCAAGGGTCATAGCATACTTGAGAACAGAAAAGGGAACACGTGAAGCAGCTCTACAAATCAAAGGGGCATTAACAAGAAGACATTCTTTCTGTGCATCCTGTATATAAAACAAAACATGGCAATACATATGTGTAATAAAAAGCTAAAGGTCTCACTAACCACAATACATAAAGAACTAATAAATAAGAAGTTTTTATCAAAGAACACATCCTTCAATACATTAATAATTTTAAAAGCTACATTTTTCAACACAAAACTTTTAATTCTGATTAGAGAAATTGAACTTAGGCCGGTTTGGATGGGACTATTTGAGTTTATCTACTGGTTAAATCATTTATGAAACTGTTCGATAGATCTTATGGAAACAGTTTATGACATGTCAATGAGCTGTTTTTAGGTTATATTCATAAACTTTACAAAATAGCTTACGAAATGTCCATAAGCTGTTTTCAAACAATATTCATAAACTCTCCATGATAGCTTATAAAAATAGCTTGCAGCTTATATGAAAACAATTTGACTTTTTATTTTATCTTTTGTTATAGAAATAGTTTATACATAAACATTTATATGATAATCACTTATGCTATAAGCGCTTACTTAAGTTGTTTATCCAAACATGGCCTTACATTCCCTGAGGTATGCTTAAATAGCACGCACATTACTTCAATTTTTTAAACTAGCATTCATCACTCTTTTTCTTGGGAAAATTGCACCAATCTCCCCTCAATATCAAAGAGAAGTGAATGCAATTTTCACATTTAGATTGGCCCTCGCAAATTTGGATTTCAGCAAAACAACAATTCATTATAAAGTTATGTTTTTTCTTCTTCAATTGAAATAAAACACATTAACACTCACCTCTATAACCTTACTAGTGAGATCCTCTCCAAGAAGATCAACTTGCAATCCTTGACTTCTGAGTTCACGCACAGCATTGCCTCTAAAATGTTGCAAAGGGTGTCTCATTCCAATAACAACCCTTTTGACCCCACCCTAGTTTGGTTTCATAGACAGGGTCATTTATCAACTACAAACACAAACTAAAGTCAACAAACCAAACAACGTTGCACTTGTGTGCAACAAACAACGTTGTTATTAGTCACAAACACGAATTTGGAAAAAACGAAGAACCTGAAGAAGTGCAGACAAAGCAGAACTGTCACCATCACAGTCACCGGGTTCCATGTTTAGGTAAGCGGTGGAGCCACGGCAGCGCTCGCCGGCGGAGGTCACGGCCTGAACTTCAGCGGGGGTGGTACCTTGAGCGTAGAGGTAGCCTTCGCCGGCGATGTCACCGGTGGGAGTGGCGATGACGCAGCCGAAGTTGGGATGTGGGGAAGTGAAACCGGCGGATTTGTCGGCGATGTGGGCGGCGCGTCGGATGTAGCCAGCGTCGAGCGCGTGAGGGTGAGTGTCATTGGATGATTTGCATTTGCAGATGAAGGATGAGATTGAGAATGTGTTAGCGATTGGAGTGAGACTCAGCATCGCTATTGCATAATCAACAACACCACAACCGTGTCGTGTGTTGTGACGAGTTTTTGTTATTTTTATATTTTAAAAATTAAAATGATTTTTTTTTAATTCCATTACATGCAATTTCTTTTGGGTGAAATCATTTAATAAAATATTCATAGATAATTTACTACTTGTTGATATTGAATAAATATAATATTTGTTCAATAAAATAATATTTATATATGAATATTTCATTTATCCTCGAATATCATGAATATTTAAAAAATATTAATTGGATTGATGTAAATAATAACAACTTTTTAAAATTATGTAAAAGACCTTCCTTTTATTTTGATAACAAAATTATTAATTAAATTACTAAACTCAATACATTACATCCAACAAATGTAGAGTTTATTTCTCCTTTTACAATAAAATAGTCTCTAAGTTATAAGGTACTTTAGTAATTTTACTAATAGTTAAGAATAACAATCGGTGCTGATCCTATTACATTTATATATGTTTCTATTAATTAATAGGTAGTTAAATATTTATTTATTTTATCTGTCAATACATCTTTAATTATCTGTCTCATACTTAATAGAAGAAAAGGTAATAAGTGTGTTGATTGATTGGCTCCTCATAGTCTCGATGGAGCATAGACTCTTGTTCATCTTCATCCTCCCCCATGCTTCTTCAACCGTTATTTGATAATTATTTTTTGAATTTGGATTGTGCAATCACAGATCACATCATTATGATTTTACGCAGTTACATCATTTTAGTTATCACATTCAACAATCTATATTTTAATATTAAAAAATTTCTTTAAAAAATAAAAAATGGATTTTTTAAAAAAAGAATTAGAGTTTATTTACTATGCATTAACAATGTAGAATATTTTAGACTGTCAACGCATTACAATTATTTATATTTGTGACTTCTGATATAATTACAATAGAAATTAAAAGTTTTTAATAATTTGATGGCTAAAATTGATTGAGAAATATAAAAAAAATTACAATGCTAAGATTTATAAATTAAATCCAAATTTTTAACTACGTGATTTTAATTTGACAATCAAAATATTTGTGATTGTATTTAATCCAAATTCTTGCTATTTACTTTTTTGATGGACGTGTGTCCATTTTGTACAAAAAGCAATGACAATAAATAATGGACACATGAATCCCACCATAAACGCTTAAGGTAACTTTTCCACCTTCAATGCTTTCTGGATGGATCAATCTAAAAGTGTATCTTGAATACTTTTGAAAACTCTCTAGATTGCTCAATCTAAAAGTGTATCTTGAATACTTTTGAAAACATAAGAAGTGAAAAAACAAACATCATACCCTATGGTGAATAAGCTCCATAGTACCCACATTCAATGGGTACCCAAGAGCATATATACTTTGATGTGCACCATGTCTTGCATCTAGGAGTGGAAATGAATAGGTTAGGTCAAACTTTGATTAAATAGATTTGACTTGTTTTGAAATTTTGAAGCTTGAAATTGATCTAATTATCTATCATAGGCCATTTTTTTAAGTCTAACCTCACATTTTTAAAAGTCTATTATGACCTGAAAATTTATTTAAAAGCCTATTTTTTCATATCAAATTTTTTAAAATACGATTATAATTAAATAGGCTAAAGTGCTCTTATCAATCTACAATTATACTAAATATAAATCATCAATTAATGTACTGTATGTACTAAAACAATTGAAATAAAAAAATAATACAACCAAATACCTTAAACCTTAAGTCAAGAAGCAATTCAATAACATTATACTAATATCATAGATTTTAAATAACTAAACAATCTGTCAAATTCAACCATAATATATTTTAAGTCTTATATAAGTCAATTGAAATAGCAAAACAAATAAATAAAAAAACTTTATTTCATAAAGAGATCGATCTATGAAATTTAATAAACTTTTTTAAAAACTTAAGAATAATTTATTTAAACAACTAGACTTTTAAAAAAATCTAAACTTGACTTTGTTATTAAACAAGTCAGGTCTTAAATAGGTTAGATTATAGACCACTATCCGACGGTCTAACCTACTTCCATCCCTTACATGTTTATCTATTAAATTAATTATTTAGTTTATGGTATTAAAAAAGAAAATGAATTTATGATGATAAAAAAAATAAAAAATAAACTATTGACGCTTCATAAAAAATGGGACAAGGACAAAGTAGAATTACACACCCTAAAAGATGCTCAAGACACCTGTTGACTTTGTTGTTCCAATTATTTTATCAGTAACACATAAATAAAACAAAATAAGCTCTAAGCGCCACAGCAGTAGAGGCATTAGCAAACAAACAAAATCAAACTAAACTGAGGAGGAAATTGATATAAAGAAACATGGGATTGATTCAACCAATATCTGCATTCATTCCTTTGTTTCAAGGTGTTATCATCTTCCGACTGTAAGACATAAATTAATGAATGTACTCAACTAAGGGAACTCGCTGCTTTCAACCTAAGCCAACAAATATGTCTTAAACTGAATTCTTAGCTTTCAGAGCCAAGACCAAGTGCCTAATTTGCAACTTGTTGACAACAATACTATTACCGAGACTGGTGTGGAACTCTCCCAAAATTCACAAATCTTTCATCTCAATCTCCATCAACAGACTGATTTTTCGCCTTTGTAGGCAACTCAACATCACCAAGAATATGTGTACAATCATAACAATGGATACCTCACCTTTTTTTAAGTTATACATCACATCCAAATAAGTCATGATTGGATTAGTTGTGTAAATTTGTCCATTAATATTTGATTAATCCATATTCGAATCACTAACGTAACTAATTGTCATTTTTTATCTATTCATACCCAACCAATATATTTTTAGGCAATGCTTAGCAGATTATGTTTGGATATATTATTAAGTGCAGGTAATGCCTTGTGATAAATGAGTGTTAACACAAGTATAATTAACAAATATTAACTTTTTTTACCAACACCAATGCCAAATAAGTAACCCTTGAAACAATTTTTGTATTACAATACTGTGCATAAGTAAGCTAGTAATTTCAGGTATGTTTGCCAATTCCACTGTACGCTTTGCACAACACCAAATCAGACAATTAGTTTATGTGAATTAAACTTTGAGATGCAGAGGTAAAAACACATTTCACCATCTATTGGATCTCATCTCTTTTCAAGTATCGTTCGTATAGCATTATCTTTTTTTTTTCCCTTGTAAGGGATTAGCATCCTCACATTTGACAAAGCTAGTAAACAGAACCATGAAAGTTTGAAGAAACGATAATGCCACCATCAATGAAGAGTGAAGCCATTATAATAAAGTTGAACACTCAAAATAAAGTAATACACCCATGTAACATAATCTCTCATGCGTACGGAAAACATGCAAGCACCACGATACACGAGGGCACGATGATTTGAACAAAGTCTACAAGGAAATAGATTATTAGTACCAGGCATATCAAATTTATGAGAATTCGATTCTAAGAAAGAGGATAGGAAATGGTATACGAGCTAAAGACAATTAATATCTTCGGCCCTGAACCTCTGCTACATTCATTCCTCCTCTTCGGCCTCCTCCAGCCAATTAACAAAGGGTTCGAGTGCCTTGACAAAGGTTTGCCTGAACCAGTTCCATAAAAGCAAATGTAAGTAACAAGTATAGTGGCAAGATTGATGACAGACAAAGTAAGGAGAAAACTTTATTTGAGATTTGCTTAATGAGTACGAAAAAATGTTTACAAATACTGCATACCTTCCTTTGGGGTTTGTTCCTTTACGGAACCAATGAAGAATGGTATCCTCAGCCAGCACATCCTGTTCATAAAGAGATCTAATAATCTCAGGGAATAGTTTCATCAGTTTAGCATCCTCATAGCATTGCATCTGAACTTTGTACATCAGTTCCAGCTCAAGTTTTCCACTGGTGCAGAATGTATTCAGCAGTTCTGCCCAAGTTTTTACCTTTATCATAAACAAAGTGATGTCATCAACAACTTTAACAAAGTAAAACGCTGCACATATTGGCATGAAAACTGAGTGGTTTTCTTGATGAGCAATCAGATGGAAAATCCATTCACTAAAAATTAACATAATCATATAGTCAAACTGCACATATTAGAGCTATCTAATAACACTACCCACCAACCCATAACATGTTAAGTTAACCCCATCCACAATCATGCACAGAACATCAGCAAACCACTGAATGCATTACAGTTAAGGACATCATATTATGGTTGACGGCACCAGATAACATGACTCAGCATAAACATGAATTTTCTATACATTAGTTCCTATTCAATAGCAAACCAGTATACACGAGATTTAGAATAAAGAGGTAAAAATCTCAATGCAAGCAAATACAAATTGGCATTGATGCAAAATAACTAAAAGATACCTTGCGCAGAGCTGCATTAGCATTCTGTTGCTGATTTTTCCCTGACCACTGAACAGCGTCCATTAAAACATCCCATAAGACACGCACAATCTCAGTGTCAGGCAACTTAGCATCTCTAACACGAAGCTTCACAGTCTCAATGACTTCAGTTATATCAGCCTCCTCTGTTATCTGTGTTGTTAAAGCAGACTTCATTTCCTTCAGTGTCACTTCAAATATTTTCTTCTCATTATACTCCACCAAGGCGGTTAGTCCTTCCTTACTACAAAGTCGACAACGAATGAACAGATATAAGTTGCATCATAGTTAACAAAATAATAAGAAATGATAAAATAGTCTTCCTGTCTTATAAAATATCGAACTATAAAAAAAGTCAAATAGAATAGCAATTCAATTAGCTTAAACTTGCATGTCTGCCCACTTAAAAGGATATTACTTACGATTGCACAAATCAAGTACACAAATATTACATTAAAATTAGTCTAAAAAATAAATCATTCACAAAGAAGTTCGCCAAGGCTGTTGGTCAAAAGCAAAATAAAAGAGAAGAGCTAATGACCTAGACAGATAAAATCAACCATGATATAATAAACATTTTGAAGTATTATCTATAAAGATGTGTCCTTTCCGCTAACAAACTAAGATTTACCTGAAATGTTCAGAGAAAGACTCGTTAGATCTTTTTGCAGGGGGGAAAAAGACCAAAAGATTATCCTCTATTTTTCCCCGTTTCAGAATTGCAATAAGATCATCAAGACTGTTGTCAATCAAATACTCCTTAAAGAAGTCAGTTATAAATGTCAGAACTAGCCCTTTGGCCACAAGGTTATCTTTAAGAAGTGGTTGGAACACAGTCTCCGGTGGGAGACCAGAAAGCTTCTGGGAGAAAGCAAGTGCTGTGAAAATTGCCAACTTTTTCCTCTCATTTTCCTCGAAAAGCTCCAAGGACTGAAGGAATCTTCGCATGACATTTTCAAGGTTCTTGATGAGGAAGGGCCTTCTACGCAAAACCTTCTGTATGTAGATCACAGATGGTAAGATGACTTCACGCGTTGCCTCATACTCTATTATAGAATAAGGATGTCGTTCCCCCTCATCAGGCTTGGTAGTTCCAGGTTGTGTCCGGCCCCCAGTGAAAATAACCTACAATAATGGAACATCGAGCAGTAACCGACCCGTAAGACATTAATCAACTGACAGTAGAAAATCACTAGGCATCGAGGATGATCGCCTAACTGATACTTCGATAATTAGTCAATGGAGTAAGAAAATTAAATGTGTATTCAATGGCTTAATTTGTCCAAAACCTTAAAATATGATCATTGGTCCATTTTATAAGTAATAAATTTAAAAAAATTAACATTTAAGGAAACAATGGCCCATGATGCTGAAGACTGATGAGTGTTAAGACTAGCCTCAGATTCCCCGGAAGAATGGTATACAAGGAGTAGAAAGAAAAAAATTAAATCAAATAAAATATATGATCATGGCTTCAGGTTATGGGCTTATGGCAATGCCTGGAAGGTTTCTATAAATAGGAACATAGAGAGAGAGAGAGAGAGAGAGAGAGAAATAAATAAATGTTAATGCGAAAAACTTCAGGTTTTCAAATAGCAGACATCATTTAAGAATGCCAAACTCTAATATCTATATAGTATTACTATAAAGATACCAGAAAATAGTGGGTTCCATTATAACCTGATTTATGCATCTAATTCTCCTATAGTCATATTCAAAGGTGTCAAACAGATTATGCAATGCATATTTCCTGCTGGTTTAGGAAGCTTGCCTCAAAAAAGGTGTCACCGTATCTTGAGAAGTTGAGGTCAGAAGATTCAATGCTTTTAGCAATAAGTTCCTGTAAATATAAATTATTAAATCAGTTTCGCAACACAATCAAAGCATGACAGTGTGTGCGTGTGCAATACAAACAATAAACAAATAATTTGGATGTAAAATGCAATGATAATATACCAGATCCCCAGCATTATCCAAATAAATCTGGACCACTGCATCAGCAAATGCTGCAGGGTCCAGAGGCGCTGCAATGTTCCGTTTGCGGGTCTTAATCCGCGTGCCACTGGTGATTAATAAAAACAAAATATAAGAATCTCAAAACAGATTAGGCGAATATAAAAAATAACCCCATAAGATAAGTTGCATGGAATAACTAGTTAATGATATACAGACACAAACTAGACAAATTAAAAAAATAACACGAAAAGATAAGCTCCATGGAATAACTAGAAACTGATATACAAACATGCCAACTGAAAAATTACATAAAGATGAATGCATAATAGTTAGTTAAGATGAAGAGGAAAAAAAGTCCTCTGCACTATGCATAATAGGGTGCAAAAAAACCTAAGCCATTCACAGAGAACAAAGAACTAGGTGGGTTCCCTGTATTATAGAAGGCGATGAAAATGGAATGTAAATTGTGAGTGGACTGTCGTCATTAACAAGTAGTTCATAAAGCTGACTTCGTTCTATTAATAACACTATTGATACTGATGTTAGGAAATTAAAGAAATAGTTTTTAATTTTCCTTCCTTTAAAATGGCATAAAAAGAACAAGGCATTAACTTCAAAAGTTAAAAAGACTAACCCGAGAGTGGGTTTCTCCTTGGAGCTGCAAGAAAAACAATAAAGATTAGAAATTTAATATGAAAAGTAAAAACTATACAATAATCAACATAAATGTTTATTGAATTAAACAGATTTCAGTAAATAACAATAAAAATAATACTAAATTAAATTGAACTAGAATATTTCATGAACTGAAGTGAAAATCGTTTAACGCCAATCGTAACCTAATCATTAAAAAGAAAGGAACAAACATCAAAAGAATACTTTTTTAATCAAGAGAAATTAGGGTAACCGAAAGGGATGAAAAGAGATTCTGGATCTAAGAAAACCTAATCGACGATAATTTTGTAGATCTAAAAAAACCTAATCGACTGAAAGGAATAAAAAAAAAACTTTTATCCGCAAAACAGATGGGAAATTCTGACAAAGATCGCATAGCCAAGGGTTAGGTCGGCGAAACACAAAATCAAATCAAACAAAATAAAAAAATAATAATAATAACAATAAATTAGAAGAAAAAAGAGTATATGATACCTCATAAACTAAGACGATTTGGGATCGGAAGAACGTGAGTCTTAACTGGGTGATTGTTTGGGGAGAGAAGAAGTAGTAAAGATGGAGATAAAGAAAAAAAAAAAACAGAGAAGAAGAGGAAGAAAAGGGAACAGAACTGAGTTCGGTTACGAACGCACAGATATTTATCATCATGAGTAAAATATATATTATTATTTTTTTCATAAATTCTCTCCGTCCTTTCCCAAGCCTCCCAGAATCGAACCCGTTAAACCTAAATCCATTAATAAAATATACAGTATTATTAATGATTAAATAATTTTTTAAGTCTCATAAAATTTTTTTTTAGTCTATTTAAAAAAAAAATCATATTATTTAATTTTATAAAATTATTATGCAATTATTTTTAGTCTTTTTTAAATATTAAAGTATATTTTTGAATAATTTTTTTTAATATTTTTTTGCAACACTACAATAAGTTCATCCACAAAAAATAAGTTCAAAATCGAATTTATATATGTTTATTTAAAAAAAAAAATTATCTTGTAGATAAATTTTTTTAAAAATTCATATTTAATTTATCTTAAGTTAAAAAAAAAATTGTATGGATGAACTTTTAATAATATTTTAAACATACTTATAAAATATCATTCCAAAATTTAAAAATGAAAGAATGTTTCCTTCGACTAAAGACTAAAACAGCTTATAGAATGATTTTTTAGAACTAAAAAATGTGTACTTTCTTTAAGTAAGTAGTACTTAAAGAAAGTAGTACTTTCTTTAAGTAGTTTTATCTAAGATAGTGGGGTGCTATCTTAGAGGTTTTGTTAGAAGTTTGTAGCACAGATCCTAGGGTGGGACTTGTACATATTCTAACAATAGTGGAGAAATCTCTTGTGGTGTGCAAGAGGACTGGATGTACCCTTGGGTATAAGGGGAACCAGGATAATATTGTTGTGTTCTTTACATTACTGCCATTTACTTTATCTTTTACCATCCATAAGCGTAAAAATCAATTGCTAACTCGCTGAAAACAAGAAATACTCTTAAACACCTAATTCACCCCCCTTTCTTAGGTGCACATCTGATCTTACAACAATAATATTACTATGCTATCAAAAATGTAACATCCTTCTTTAGCATAAATAATTTGTAGTAATTTTTATGTTTTACTTATTAGTATACAAGTATAATCTGTAATAATAATAATAATAATAATAATAATAATAATAATAATAATAATAATAATAATAATAATAAAGAAAGAAAGAAAGAAAAGAAATGGGAGAAAGTAGTAAACTAAAGGATTAAAAAAAATAAAAAAATAAAAAAAGAAGAAGAAGAACGTGGAGGAGATAACTACCAAATAGAAAAGAAATAAAGAGAGAGAGGAAGAAAATGTAAGATAGAGAAGAAGAAAGAGTGAGAGAGATAATAAGAGAATGAAAAGAAAAAAAACTACAAAAACATTGACAAAACAAGATAAGATAAAGGAAAAGTTCAATTTTTGCTAGAAGTCAATGTATAAATAGTTGAGATTACCATCATCTTCTCCATTCTTTTGGAAATCAAGAGGTAGGTTTTTCTTTTTCCATTTCCCATTCATGCATGTATGAGATAAGGTGTTTCATAGGTTCTGGATTTGGGGTTTAAGAGTTTGAAATGAAGAAAGGAATTTTTTATTTTATTCTTGGTTGGATTTAGGGGTTTTGAAATGGATGGTTAAAATGATTTATGCATGTGAAGTTCTATGACTAAAATTGATAATAGATTATTGTAGAATTGAGTTTTCTTGATGACGTGAAATTTGTGATGCTGTTTTGATGTGTTTGAAATTAAAAACCTTGAGTCTCACTATTGTGATAAATTAATTTGAGTAAATTGAAATTTGTGATGCTGTTTTGATGTGTTTGTTAATATTTATTCACATTTTGTAGCATTATTGTTTGCAAATATTGTTAAGAAATAAGTGTGATTGAAGGAATGTTGTTAACTTAAAATTCGCAGGACATATGTGTGATGTTTTGGTCATAACTTTTTCTATAGACCTTAGTTCTGAATGATTTTTAGTTTTCTGGAAACTAGACCCAGTTACCTTCAAATTGTGTACCAAATTTGTAATGTTTGATTGAGTATTGATGCTTAAAAATGGGTTACAAGTTAGACTAGAGTTGTTATGTTTTTTTGTTGTTGTTGTGTATTATTTTGATAAATTGCAAGAATTAGGGGTTTAATTAAAATAAAATAAAATTTTATCTATAAAGTAGACATCATAAGCTTTTCAAATAATGTTCGTTTACTCAATTATGATATTTATAAGTTCCTATTAGTTGACTCTGTAGTCAAATTCAGTTATGCGTTGTTGTAACATAAATTTGGGGCTGTTTTGGAAAAAATCTATCTTAAGCATGTTATCTTGAATTTCATTTGTCATTACATGATCAGTATGATATAATTGACTTAATAGTTATGTTATCATAATAATTTTCAAGGTTGAGTGTGTGGAAGTCTATAATAATATTTATTAATATATATATATATATATGTGTGTGTGTGTGTGTGTGGATTGTTATATATAATTACTAGATATTTGATTAAGGTGAGAAGTATAGGATTCATCCTAGCTAGATGAATTATACGTCTATATACGACGGAAGTGAGGGGTAAGCGAGGGTAAGTGGGGCACCACTTACAGACGTAATTATGTCCAATCTTACCAGAATAAAGTTACTAACAAGAAGAGAGCATTAGTAAAACTAAGGTAGTCTTTATGACATGTTTGTTAGATAGAGTTTAAATCATTAGATTACTCACGTCTAATGACTTAAATACTTAAGAAGAGTCAAAACTATATATAGAAGAGAAACTGAAAAGATAAATTATATATTTGAATTAGAATGTTAATTAATTTGGTTTCATTCTTTGAAACTCACTGAGATGTAATCTCATTTCACGTTTTTTAAATGTTTTATAGATAAAAAACCTTAGATCAAGTGAAATGAAACATATCAGTTTATGTTATAGCTTGCTTAAAATTTCTAGGAAATTATTTTAAGTCATAGATGTGCTATGTATTCTATATTTTTTTGGCTTTTTCTTTGAAATATTAGTATGTGTATTAATATATTTTCATGATTTTGTGTCGAGATTTGTATTAACCATCTCTTTTGTCGAATTATGTTAATGCTAAAGTTATATTATAGACAATTAACTCATGGTATTACAAAAAAAATTATCGGTGTTGTACGGAAAATAAAACTATGAAATGTTAGGGCATGTGCTTTATTAACATAAAACAATTTTATTTGACATTGCATCTAATAACAATTATATATTATGTCAGATCACCTTGTTTTAATGAAATAATATAAAAAGTTATTAAATATTAGTGTAAAACTAATTTACAATCACAATACATATTTATTAAACTCGGTAATATTATATTTTATTACAACAATCAGAATTGTATTATATTATTACTAATTAATTAATCGATATACCTAGTTGTACTTATTTGAATTTCATTTCATTGCTTCGCAAAAAATATATTGATTAAACTTATGGGAATGTTTTATGAGGGATGCCCAACAAGCACAAAAAAATACACTTACTTACTGGAATTTTGGGAGTAGAAATTTCCAAAAGCGTGTTTCTAGTAGTGTTTTTTCATCTCTTGTGAACAAATAATAGGAGTTGGATAAACAATCACTATATTTTACTAGTATTCAGGTCAAACTTTGTTAAGATGCAAAATAAGGTAAAAAAAAGCCCACCTAAAAGGCCCAATGATGCCTGATAATAAAAACTTCCATTGTTAAAACCCCACAAAGAAACTAGTATATGGATTCCAACTTAGTCTTTTTGATGCACACAATATCCAATTTTTTACATCCTAGAGCTATTATAACATATTAACTACACAAGTCTTAAACTCACACACAACATAACACCTCCTAATTACTTAAAGTATATTTTCGAATATATACTCTATCTCTTCTCTCCACACTTGCTGACACCTTAACAAAGTTTGAATTATCCCATTCAAAATTCAAGTCAAGCATTCCCACCAACCTATCTCACATACAAAGCAACTACATTACTATTATTTTTTAAGTACACTCAATTTTGTCAATCATCGCCATTTAAAATCTTATCACCATCAAAGAAAAAAGAACTTGTTAAAACTTACTTGATGAAGATTATTTAAGAGCTCTTTTATTTCTTAACTTTTTTCATTCTATAGCTAGGAGCAAAGCATTATGCTCCTTTTGTTGGAAGAAGAACTATATTATTTTAAAATCTCCGCCTTTTGCACATACTAATTATGACTAATTAACTTTTGAGCGTTTTTTTTTCACCTCTAAATCTTTTCTAGATTTGTAAATTCGAATATGTATTTTGATTTATAAATAAAAAAACCACCTTCAAATTAACCAATTTAAATGTATACTTTATAAAATTTTAATAACATAGAGGAAGAAATGGCCCAAAATATTTATGAATGAAGTATATTTTGGGAAAGCCAACTTTTGTACCCCATTTAACCCTATACCCCCTCATTTTAAAAAATTTAGATTGAAATGACTAAAATAACCTTTACATTTTAGTAAAAATAAAAAAGTTTCAGCATACCCCTCATTTTAGAATGAACCATATTTCCGGTAGTTTGTTTTCAATACCGGAAATTCCAAATTTCCGGGTGAAACTCCCGAAAATTTTAAAAATGAAATTTTCGGTATTGACTCATAACTACTAGAAATTTCATTTCTCACTCAAACTCATATTTGTTATTAATTATTTAAAAAATTAAAATTAATTAAATTATTTAAAAAATAAAAATACTAATGATAAATTAAAATAAAATACATTAATAAATTATAAATTAATTTATATTTTAATTACTATTATTATAATTAATAATTATAATTATAATTAAAAATAATTATAATTAAAATGATTAGATTAAAATGATTAGATTGTATTATAAATTTTAATAATATTATTAATTTTAATAATAATAATTAAAAAAATGAAAATTATATTAATAAAATAAAATAAAAATACGTTAAATTAAATTAAAGAAACAAAATGCGGTTGACTAAATGTGTCTAAACAACTAACGTATTATATTATTTTAACAACTCTCTCCTATTTTGTAGATAAATTTTAATTATTTTAACCTGTCTCCTGTTTTGCAGATAAATATAATAAATAAAAATTAATAATTATAATAATAAAATCAAATAAAATACATCAAACTTAAAACAGTTGTCTGATGTGCCAAAACAATAACGTATTCCTAATATTTTGCCGATAAAAATAACAACACAATTTTATTTTGTTAACAAATCCCTCCTATTTTTATTCCGATCTAATAAATAATAATAACAAAAATAAAATATCATTAATTTAATTTACAAAATAATAATAAATTTTTTAAAAATAAAAATACGTTTGATAGAAAAATAGGAGGGTGCATCCAAGAAAAATACATTAAATTAAATTAAAAGAAAATACAAACCGATTTTTTGAAATTTCCGGTTAAAAAATTTCAAAATTGTGAAATTTCCGGTAGTATAAATAACGTACCGGAAATTTGTTGGGGAAATTTCTGGTAGTATAATTTGTTAGGCGAAAATTTCAAAAAATTTCAGTAGTTATAAATTGTGTACCGGATAAAATAAATTAAGTAGTTTTGAATTTTTAACAAATTGTGGGGGTATAAGGTTAAATCGGGGTACAAAAGGTAACTTTCATATTTTGGACATGATCTGGGCCCAAAATATCGTTATTCACGCACACATCCTGCGCGACAACATGTCCGCCCACAACCTTGATTGGGCCGGCCACCATTAGCGCAGCCCACTTCACTATTTACTTGGGCTTCACCATTAGAATCACGTGCACCAGACACCAATACATACAAGTCAACATATACACCCTCTCCATGTTTTATTTTTATATAAGCAAGTAAACGGAAAATCAATCCTCATTTTCCACGAGTTCCAATTAAAAATAGTAAGGCATTATTTTCCGAATTAAAAATCAGCTGATAGTTTTGTACCATAAAAAAAATCAGTCATTAGTCTTGAAAAAAAAAAAATCAGCCATTATTCATTACTTTATCAAACACGTTTGCCACGCACACCAGCTAGAATGATTCACGAGCACAAAGGAAAGAACGGTAATTTAGTGCATTTTCTATGCTATCTAATGAAATTAAGAATTTTGTTTTTAGAATTATTCTACGCAGTTTTTTTTATTAAATTTATTTTTACGTTTTTACGTGAATATATATTTAAATATAAATTAATTTGTATTCAAATTTTTTTATTAAAATTAATTATATATGTGTGTAAATTCAACTAACTATCTAATATATTCCCTTTATTTTAAAAATAAGTATTAAAATACGTTAATAATTTAAAAAAAATAGTTTAATAAAATTACCATTTTTTATAATTTATATAAAATAATCGAATACGACATTTATTTTGAGATTTATGAAATACGTTAACACACCTCCAATTGAATATGGTTTTGGATTACAGTATAGAGTAAAAGTCCAATGATGAAACATTTGTTGTAAAATTGCTCAGCAATAATCCACGACTAACTGCAACATACTGTGAACTTAAGGATTTATTCGTTCGATGAGGGCAAATTATTAGAGTATAACATGTCCTGTTTTACTCCTTAAATGTTAAAAAGATTTACTCGTCTTCCTAAACTTTAATCTTAAGTTTTCTTCTTCAATTAAAGAAGAGTAATTTAAAATTATTTTTTTAATATAAAATCATTCTTTCAGATCATTTTTTTCTTCATTTTATTTAATTAAGTAATTTTCACAAAAATTTAAATTTATTTTGTATTTTTTATTTAATTTCGTCGTGTGAGTGTGACGTTTTTGAATTTTACATTAACATTTAACAATTTTTTTTTATTATTTTACTATTATTTTAAATTGGTGTGAGTTTTCTTAGACCAGAAAACATATAATGATTATGTAAGAATGGTATCATTAAAAATACTTAATTTTAATCATAAATACGAAATTGTTTATAAAGTGACACATATAATGAACTATGTTAATACTAGTACTTTGTTGACCGTGCAAAAATGAATAAAAATAAAACACATTCTCCTAAAACGTAAAAAAGTAGTATAGTTGTCTTAAATAAAAGGAAAATGTTTGGTAAGAAACGAAGAAAGCTTAATACGTTTGAATTAATAATTAATTAACAAACATAAGGATCAATGAGGAAAGGAGAATGGCGCAGTCCTTGATCGTCGTGACTCTCAGCCGGCAAGTGTTTAAAAGGACCACATTCTTCTCTCACTCTCTCCCTCCTTCTTCGTCTTCTTCTTCTTTCAGATCTCCTTTTTCTTCACTTTTCTTCAACCGAAAGATCCCTCTCTCTGCTTCTTTATCTTCTAAAGCTACCATGGGCGAAACTACCCTCGCCGTTGATCCAGGCATGGACGCCGTCCAGCGCCGTCTCATGTTCGAAGACGAGTCCGTTTTCCCATCCCTCTCACTATCATTATTTTATTTATTTCTGTTATCATTTCTCTCACTTTATTATTTTTAAATTTTGCTGTTTCAATTTTTTTTTTTGTTTTAAATTGAACTCTTAGGTATTTAATTTATTGGCGTTTGATTTGAATTGTATTCGTAGTGCTTGTTTATGTTTGATTTACGATTGGACGTGTTGCGCTGTGTTTAGTTAATTGAATTATTATTAGTTAAGCTACGCTAGATGGAAAACACTAACTACTACAGTAATATTTGATTATAAGGAAAACAAAGAAGCTGTTTTATTTATATATATTAAGAATTAGAATTATTTATTTTTAATTATAAAATTTTCATAAGTTTGATGTTAATCCAAAGTTATTCTGAGCTAATCCAAATTATAGGTGTATCTGAGCTACCATCAGCAAGCATGAACTGCTTATATGCCTTCTGCTTCTGGGGAATGGCATCAGCACTTTGGGTGTCCCTTGCACTACCTTGATGTTACCTTCTTGCAAATGATGAGTTTGCGGAACATTAATTACTATAAAATTTTGATTTGCAAGATGTGAGTTAGGGTTCAGTTAGACTAGTTGGCCACTGCTCTTGGTATTTTTTTTTTACTTGGTCATTGAGTCTCTTTGACACAGTTCTTCAGTTTTAGGACTTTTCAGTTTGTTAATTTATAATATTTTCTCTATTGAGCTTTTCCAACTTTTTGGGGTCACTTTTGGAGTGTAGAGAGCATAGATTTAGAATTTGAGTTTTTTTTACTATCTGATAATATGTCTGTAAATGGGAAATGGCTTTCCTTTCTCGAGGTTTATGTGTAATTTTCTTGTGATAATGCTCAGCTAACGTAAGCTTGTTTATCGACTAAATGACTTAGTATGTATTCATCCTTCATTTAATTTTGAATATATTGTGATCTTTCATGGGTGGATATTCCTTTCTTGTGGACTTTACATACAAGTTTTTTTCCTTCAATTTTCCGGACCTGTTTATATTATTAGTTTTCGTTTTTTTTACTCAATATATTAGATTTCCTAACTTCCACTTTTACTAAAGCATCATATATTTCTTCCTCTTGCATGGAGTTGGTAATTGTTTTTTGTTTTTGAACTTTTGCAGATGCATTTTAGTGGATGAGAATGACAGTGTGGTTGGTCATGACTCTAAATACAACTGTAAGTAGACTTTCCATTTTGAAATCTTATGTAGTTTGCAATTGCAAGGATTCACATTGTTTGTCCGTAAATATCCTTTTTTGGTACTTCGATACCTTGTACTTTGTATTGTGTTAAGAATATATACTTTATTTATTGTTTGTAAAAGTTGATGTTATGATATAGCTGGCCTGCTGGGGTGTATTATCGTTTTTTTAAAAATGAAATGAAAAATGTTAGTATAGTTTTTATTTTGTTGGGGACTGAACTATATCCCTCCTAATCACTCCACTCCTTAACTCTCTTATCCTAATTATCAAGCCAACCTTATAAGCAGACTCTAATGTGATGACTTGATAAATATGATTAAATAATATAAATAATATTTAAATAATGAATATGTTACCATTGTGGTTCATAATGTAATATGTAATGTCCATGTTTAAAGAAATATACTTTCTTGGAGTAAAAAGGATGAAATCATAACTTATTTATTGTATAGAATGGTTTGTAATTAGTAAATGTATTTATTACCTGTGTTTTTTGGATTAAATTATCAACTTGCAGTATATTTGCATGTTGTGTTGTGTACTCGTGTATGCACTCGCATACAGAATACACACATATTTACTATAGTTCATTCTGATCCCCCTCATAAATCTTTGATAATTTTGTATTGTGTATTCTTGATACATACTCATAACCGTACCATACCTATGTAACACAATATTCATACTAGTATACTGCATTCTACAAGTTGTTTGCAAAGTTATCGGGAATTTTCCGTGACCAAAAGTCGATAAGAAGAGTAATTTAATTAATAACTTATAACCTACTAGAACTAGTCACTAATTTTAATGCAAACAAGCTGCTACACAGGCCTAAAAGAATGGCAACTTTTAAATTTTTATATCACACATATTAATGGTAGCTTTTGAGCAAATTGATATGTGGGAACCTAAAATAAAAATGCAAATTTTCGGTGCCTCTGTGGATTTTGACTTCCTGAAATAAAAATATTGGTCTTGAGATATGTGGAATGCTGCAATTAAATATCAAAATTTCTATTTTGTTGCTCCTCCTCTGCCCATATATTCTGGTTCATTCATTATTTTGAGCTTCAACAATTTTATAGGTCATTTGATGGAAAAGATTGAATCTGAAAATTTGTTGCATAGAGCTTTCAGTGTATTCCTGTTCAACTCAAAGTATGAGTTGCTTCTTCAGGTATGCATTTATTTATTTTTTTAATCTGATGTCCGACAACTTGTTTTAATGTAAAACTATTAATTTCAAAGCATCAAGCAGAATTGTGTTAGGTACTGAATTCGGATCAGAACAGGAAGGTTAAAGAAAGAACGAATAGAGAACTCTTTATTGAACAAACACATTGGTTCTCTGGATCAGTGGAAACAAAGAAATATGAATCCAAATGATTACACAGAGAAATTCGAATCCGAATGCTTACAAAGAATATCCATGATTCGAATTCTCGTCTCTCCCACCCTAAACAAATTGACCAACCAAATATCTTCCCATACATTCTGGATCTCTATTTATAGAGGAGCTAACTAGTTAAATACTCTATCAGCTTTCCTAAGTCCTAACAAGACCTGCCTGTAACTAACAATGCCTAACTAATGGGAGTTGCATTCTTGATTCCGTAGCCCAACTGATGTAATCTTTCCTAATTGGGCACGGCACTAACATATTGGAACCTCATTTATTGTATCACATTTTTATCCTTGTGCGTCAAATTTCTTGGTATCACTAGTTATTATGTGTATCTTTATTCCATATTTTGTTTCAGTGTTTGTAGACACTGATTAGAGACTTTTTAGTTTTACATCTGCATTCAAATCACTAGGTAGCCCAAAGACCTAGTGCTCACTATTTAAAGGGAAAACAGCTATTTGCTGTTAACTACTTCAGTAAAGCCTTTTGTAATGGATTTGGTGGCTTATTCTCAGAAGGCCAACAAGAAAAAAGAAAATAGATAAATAGTTTGGTCATTTGTTGAAGGTTCTGCAAACAAATAATTGAGTGACAATTAAAGTAGTAAACATCATTTTGTGACTAGTTGTATTCAACACTTCCTATTCTGATAACACTTTCATTATGACTTTCATATTGAACAATATAAATATGATATATGAGCAACATTGTGACATTTGTTTGTCTCTTGTCCAAATTTTCTCAATGACTATATGGTGAAAAAATTTCTCTATGATTATGCATGCCTGTTTTCACGTCTTAGACTCTTGGTTATAGTTCTGTTTGTTGAGCGAATTTCTTTGTTCTTTGTGGTGAAGCAACGATCTGCAACAAAGGTAACATTCCCTCTTGTGTGGACAAACACCTGCTGCAGCCATCCACTGTACCGAGAATCTGAGCTTATTCCAGAGAATGCCCTTGGTATAAACTGTGTACCTTTTTTAATATATATGTGGAAAATACTATGGCGTACATTGTCATTGCTGCTTTTTGTTATTTATTTTTACTCCTTGTATTACCAGGAGTAAGAAATGCAGCTCAGAGGAAGCTTTTGGACGAACTTGGTATTCCTGCTCAAGATGTACCAGTTGACCAGTTCACCCCATTGGGTCGCATACTTTACAAGGCCCCTTCTGATGGCAAATGGGGAGAGCACGAACGTAAGCCAATTTAATTAGTTCCAAATTTTACTGCAAGCTGATTTTGTATTACATTAAGTATCGACCTACTAAGTCATCCAAACATACAGTTGTACATGCACCATTAATTGCTTTTCCAATTGGCTAATCTGTTCTGCTACTAATTCTAAAGGATAACTTCTTGAGTTTATGGCTGTGGAAGGGAGATTTCCTTCAGATAGTATTGACTTTTCTTTTTCCCTTCCTTGATTGCAGTGGATTATTTGCTGTTTATTGTCCGGGATGTTAACGTTAATCCAAATCCTGATGAAGTGGCTGATATCAAATATGTGAACCGTGATCAGTTGAAGGAGCTGTTAAGGAAAGCCGACGCAGGCGAGGAAGGTTTGAAGCTGTCCCCCTGGTTCAGGCTAGTTGTGGACAATTTCTTATTTAAATGGTGGGACCACGTTGAAAGAGGGACTCTTGGGGAGGTCATTGACATGAAGACAATTCACAAGTTGAAATAAAATCAGAGATCTTGCTTGCAGCATGCCACTAAGGGTTGATATTTTCGGAGCAAATAAATAAACTGGATCTGGCTGAGTAGAGTTTTTGAAGTGGTGTTCGGTATGATATCTTTGATCCTTTCTGTTATTTGGTAGTATAGCCAGAACATTTACGTCTGTGTGTATCTTATAATTAGCGGAACGTTTTGTTGTTAAATTTATGATTTTGGGATGGTTGCAAATGTTCAATAATGAACTATTTAAATTGTTCTCTTGGCATTTAAAGTTAAAGGTGTTTGGAATAGGCTGCTAGTGTCTTGAATCTCTTTGAAGTTAATAAAGGTGCTAGGAATATGATGGTCATGATTTGAATCTTAAGTTTATCCTGGTGGTGGCGAACCAACTATTAGTAGAATTTTGTTTACTTTTTTTTAAGTACTTCCTCAATTTCACGTGTGTAGTTGCAGAATACAGATTTAGATTGCAAATTCGCAATCCTACAGTCACAGCTAAGCATGAGTAGTAGTTACTAGTAAAAGTACTCCACCTGTTATTAATTTTGTTTTTGTTTTAAGAAACTAAAATATGCTTAAGAGTCCATAAGGCCTAGTTCTAGCAAATGTGAATTGTGGATATCGTTAAGTTGAACATCTTTATTCGGATTTGAATTGGATTTTACAATTGTGTGAGTTTTAGGAGGTGTTTGTCGCTCCGTCTATCGACAAAAAATAAATATGTTTAATAATGTTTTCCTTTGAATTTTCACGATTGTGTGTGAATTTTAGGGGGTGTTTGTCGCCCCGTCTATTGACAAAAAAGATTGTGTGTGAATTTTAGAAGGTGTTTCTCACCCGTCTATGTTAGCAATCACAAACACCACAAACTATTCATGTATCATTATCACTAACTACTAAGTTATGAAGAATAACACTATAAAATAAATATAGATTTGGACGTATGAAGACACACTGTCTCTAGATTTATTCGCCTATGACAGAAATCTTTTAGAACTAATCTTTTAGAACTGAATAGACTCTTTTGAGAAAACCTCATAAACTACTACGAGAATTAACTTTATTGTTAACCCAAACATATTATTTCTTTTTCTAATAGCATACACAACGGTGAATTCAATATGAGTTTGTTAAACGGATTCCATTGTGCCACTTCATCTCTAAGTAACTCATTCATTTTTTACTCTAACGATGAACTCAATATGAGTTCATTAAATAGGGTTCACCGTACCACAAATAAAATTATATTAGGTCCTACAACTTTAATTTATAAATTAAAATTTAATTATATTTAATTTTATTACAACTTAAAATATTAATTTAAATATTACAATTAATATTATTATATATTATTTTAATTTTAATTTAAAATAAAATAGAACTTAAATTTTTTATAACCATAACAAAAATTAAATGTTAAAATACATGACATAAATAATTAAAAATGATAAAAGTAAATAATAATAAGGTAACGATCCTAAATTTATTATTATTAATAAAATAATAAAAAGAGGTAATATAAATTTATTATTATTAATAAATTAATAAAAAAGGTAATGATTATATGAAAGTACCGTTCCTTCATAAAAGAACCGTGTTTACAGTTTGACACAACTCCAACGGTGAACTCAAAAAAAACTCAGAGTTACGTTATTCTATGTTGGCGGACGAATTTAATTTTACTCCCGTTGTAGATGCTCTAAGGTATCACAAACTCAATGAAAATCATTTTTTTTTTCATGTCCCTTATTGTAAACCTTGTCCTCCTTTTATGTTATGGAATAAGGAAATCGAAAAAGAATGGCTATGAAAATAATTTCCAGCATGAAAATTGTAATAATTCATTGCCTATAAATCTTCAAGAGACAAATTAAAACATACGGTTCTCTTAACAATTTATGTAATTATTTTAATATAAGTAATCAATATAATAAAATAATAATAATAATATATTAATTAAATTAATTTAATAAATTAACTAGTGATATTTTTGAAATATTATAAAATTTTCAACAATTTACACTTATTTTTTTAACAAAAAAAATCCTATTTTATTTTTATGCAGACATGTTCGCATCTGTTTTCTTCTTTACTCATACATGTTCACACCTAAACAGTTTTGTATTGATATTTTTATCATAATTTTATACCCAACTATCGATATACTGTAGCTTCACGGATTTTTGTCGATCTACTAATAAAGTAATTGAGTTATAATAACTCATAAATCTAGTAATCACAAAAATCTAACAATCACATTACACCGATAAATTATATACGAAAAGTATATGTGTGTATCATCTTTCCCTTTTCGTAAGATTCTCAAACAAAATTAACACATTAATAAAAGTAGTTCTATTAATAAATTTGTTTAAAAAATGTGTTACTTTTATATATTTATTCTTACAATTATAGGTATATAAAAATTTGTTTTTATTTTTATTTTCGATGTTATCACTAAAAACTACCACTACCACTCTTTTCAATTTTTTTAAAGATAAAAAGTTGTTTTTGATGACACCTATTTTTTATATGAAGTCGTTTAAAAACAAATTCATATGCAAAATAAGTGTCTTCAAAACGACTTCTTATCTTTAAAAAAATTGAAAAAAGTGGTATGTTGGTACTTAATTATAAAAAAGTGGTAGTTTGATATTTAAATAATTTTTTAGTGGTAATATACAAAAAAAACCTAAAAATTTCAATGGTAAACGTTCTGATCTCAAGTCCGCAACACAATGTTTATGAGTTATTGTCCGCTTTAGGTCTTATGTGGGACTTCGTGGTTTTGTCCTATGAATTTTTCATATACAAAAAAGTAGCCCTCAATCAAGACTAAAGGGCTAAAGGTTTGTCGGTCCTCATGGGTTCGTCTCCTCATATGTTGTCAATGTTTTGACCTTAAGTCTGCAAAACAACATTTTTGATGTTTTGATCGCTTTGAGTCTTGTGTGAACCCTCGTTATTTTGTCTTTTGTGAAAAGACGTTTCAATGGGTTTAGGAGTTTGAATGTTTATAAACTACCTTTAGCCTCAATTCTCAAACAATATGTTACTTTTTTGGTGTATTGGATCATTAAATTATGGTTTAAATATGTTTTTGGTCATTACAATTATAACATTTTTTGATTTTGATCATCGTAAGTTTTTTGTTTGATTCGCATCCTTGCAAATACACATTCATTTTAGAATGGTCCCACAGTCCAAGTTCAGTTAAAAAAATTCTAACATTGTTAAGTTGACATCACAATGTTTTAAATAATTTTTTAATAAAAAATTAGAAATTAAAAATTTGATTATTTTTTGGAAAGCAGACTAAAATTGAGAACCTTAATTTCTATTGTCTCCATTTTCTCACTTTCACTTTTTTTCTTTCCCTTTTCTCACGACCTTCTCACCTTCGCCCTTAAAGATACTATTACACTCTTTTTAATTTCTCAACTCTTCTTTTTCTTTTTTGCTTAAAGTCTATTTGCTTATTTGCTATTGGATAAATAAACATTTAATTTTGCTTGCGCTTGTTTTGTTATGGATTGAAATTTTTGTATTGTTTGTTTCAAAGTTTTGCATTTCACTTTTTTTCAGGAATGAAAGTAGTTTGGGGGCACAATTGAGATTATAAACTGAGTGACTTCTTTAGCACTAGTTTCTCTAATAATGCGTTTGAGCATAAATGAAATAAAAAAGAATGTAATAGAAAATGGGTGAAGGTGAGAAGAGAGGGAAAACAAATTAGGGTTCTCAATTTTGGTATTTGGATTGAAGGTCGAAGGTCGTGAGAAGAGAAAAAGAAAAGGGGTGAGGAGAGAAAATACAAATTAGGGTTCTTAAGTTTAGTCTTTCTTTAAAAAAATAATCAAATTTTTAATTTTTAATTTATTTTTTGTTTTTTATTAAAAATATTATTTAATACATTGTGACGTCAGCTTAATAGTTTAATTAGTTAACGGTGTTGGAAGTTTTTTAACAGGATTGAAGGACCATTTTAAAATAAATGTATTCGCAAGGATGTGAATTAAATAAAAAAATTTACGAGGATCAAAATATAAAAAATATTTTAATTACAAGAATAAAAATATATTTAAACCTTAAATTGAATAAGGACTTTTTTTAAAGAAATCATTAATAACATAAAATTTTGAAGAAAGTCTTATATTAACTATTAAGGGACAAAGACAAAGTGAAATAAGACAGACTAAATTATTCTTTTAATCCTTTAACTTATTTTTTAATTTCATTTTAGTCTTCTAATTATTTTTCATTCTGTTTCAGTTATTTAATTATACTTTCGTTAGTCAAATTAATCATTTTCGTCTGTTTATGTTAAACAATGTTAAGTTTTGTTATCTCTTTCATCTCACTCATCTTCAAACTCATATTAATTTTTATCTCATTCAATCTAAAAATCCAAAAAATTTGTCAAACTTATGATCTTCAAACCCATAAACTACCAAATCTATAACTTACAAAATCAAATCCATAACATTTGAAACTTAGAAAAATGAAAAATTCGTAAATCTATTCTTCTTTTTTAGAGTTTCCATGTGAATCAATAAATATATTCTTTAGCTTTCTTTAAAATTTTTAAAATAAAATAAAAATTAATAAATTTATTAGAGACAAAGGAAAGTACAACAGAAATAAAATTTTTAATTATTTTTTAAATATAATTTAATAAATAAATATTAATTACTTTAAAATAAAATAAAAATATAAAACTTCACTAAATGTAAAATATAGTCAATTCTTTGATAGATGACATACCTTTTATATTATTATTAATTTAATCCGACAGTGTTGTTAATTTTGAATCGTACTGTACATTAACTTATTAATTTAAGAGGCATGTATGAAAATATTTCTTTGTCTGATTTTGAAGTGTGAGGTAGACATTGTGGTGTTGAATGTTGATAACGTGACTGATCTCTCTCTCTCTCTCTTCAAACACTGTAAAAATCTGTTGTTGGCAGTGTCAACTGGGCAATCCAATCCATTCCCATTCAATTTTGCAGATCTCTTTCCTCATCCGTACGTCTCATCACCTACATATTCTTTCATAGATCTCGATCGCCTCATTTTTCTTTTTCTTTTATAAAATTGATACATGTTAATATTAATTACTTCATTTTCTTTTTCTTCTCTGTTCATTCACGGTTTCTTTGATTTCGGATTATAAAATTAAATACTTTACTTTCAATAATTGCAGTCTATGAATTTTAATGCTATGTGTTATTTGAATCATGCTTGAGTTGTGTAGTGTTCCTATTAAATCATAGGTCATATTGAATCTTATCATACCATATACTTTTGATGCAGATTCATATATAGATATGTGTGTTCCTAAGTTTGGATTTGCTTTTGACTTACAACAGTTTTTTCAATTAAATTGATTCAGTATATTATTCTTTGTTTATGAAAATGTCATTATAAGTTTATTGTGTGTAGTGCATGAATTTTTTTTTTTTAATTCATTTTTTATTTTCACTCTTAATTGAGAACAAGAAGAAGGTACTGTTTTTGTAATTAAAAGTAAACACAGAAAATTAAACGAAAATGTTTTCTCAATCCAAAGAAACTTTAAATGAGAGAGCTTTTGAAATTTTGATTTGAAGTATCATCTTGAATTTGGTTTGTGAATCTGAAATTTGTTTTGTATTTGTTCTGTTGCAGGTTAGTTGAAATAAATGGCCTTGGTCACCACTGCTGAAGTGTGTGATGCAAACCCACAGTTAATTTTGAGTGGGGAGCTTCGTGCCCTTCAGCCAATTTTTCAGATTTACGGTCGAAGACAAGTCTTTGCCGGACCTATAGTTACCTTGAAGGTGTTTGAAGACAATGTCTTGGTTCGTGAGTTCCTTGAAGAGAAAGGCAATGGAAGAGTGCTTGTAGTGGATGGCGGTGCCAGTTTGCGCTGTGCTATATTGGGAGGTAACCCTGTAGTCCAAGCTCAGAACAATGGTTGGGCAGGTATTATTGTTAATGGATGTATAAGAGATGTTGATGAGATTAATGGTTGTGATATTGGTGTGAGAGCTCTTGCTTCTCATCCCATGAAAGCCAATAAGAAAGGCATGGGAGAAAAGCATGTTCCCATTACTTTTGCTGGGACAAGGATCAGTGATGGGGAATGGCTTTATGCAGATACTGATGGAATTCTTATATCTCGAACAGAGCTTTCTGTTTGATTTCAATTCATGTGTTTGGGTTATATTTACTGCCAGGCAAGGCATGTCATAGTGTAGTGTTTTCTGTATTTGTGTTTCTTGACCCCAATTTCCTTGTTTTCACAAAATTGTAACCCTATTAGTTCCTTATGATAATCTAAGTAGGTTGTGTTTGTCCATTTTATTTTTATACCCCAACTTTATCTCTGTTTTTAATTGCTGTCACGAGAACTTGCTTTTTTTCTTCTTCCCCATAATTGAGTTACAATGTTTGGAGAAATCGAAATGCAAAATCTATACATGTCCATATTTTGATACTTGATGGTAATTAATGTCTTTTGTTGTTTGTTTGCCGAAGAATGATGTTGTTGTCTAGAACTGATAGAAGGAAAGATCAGTAACTTTGGTATGATGCATCTTTCCTTGTCGCGTACCAAAATAGCCTGATTAGACTCATGTAGCTTTCCTAAAAAATTTCACATTTTTAGATTTATCTTTCTTGTTGACAAGCCACTGGGAGTGAGTTAGAGATGAGACATGAGGTTGTAGGTTTCAGCTTCATTACCATACAGTAATAAAATTTTATGTATAGATTTGTATGCAATATATAACTGATAATGCTGATATATAAAATTTTACTCCTTTGTAAAGCTATCTTCTTGAGATACGAAATTCTCATCTATAATATATTAAATAGTTGCAGTAGGGGGATTTGGCCTTATGGTAATGAATGAGGCAACGTGATTCTGCCTCTAACTACTTTGGACAGGAATAGGAAAGGTATCAGAGATGATGCTATGCATATTAAATGTCTGTCCCATTGTGCGCCATTACGATTTACAGGGTAGAAAGTGAGTCACACTAACCATTTTTTATTCACCACTCACTACTTTTGAAGGGCTGCCATTCCTTGTCGGTTGTGCAGCTGTACATTTCCTAAACATCTCTTACGTGCCTGATTCTCATAGTGTGAAGTTAGCAACAGGTTATGGGGATTCTCTTCAAGTTTAGGGCCAGAAAACATCATTAGAATTCGATATGACATATCATCATGGGAATTCATTTTTTTTTTGTTGATGCAGGGCTTTTACCAATAAAGCCCAAAACTCAAAATTTAGCCCAGATTAAAATGGCAGGATAATATAGTAAACAACTAAAATATGAAGATCATGCAAATACCAACATGTTTCTCTTTCTCATGCAGATTGCCACGGCATAATAGTCTTGTTCTCATGCAAAAGACACGTGTTGGTGTGCTGCCACAGCACTGCATCTGTATCATGACTCTTCTTTCTCCCTCTTTAGTCTTTCCCTTTCAAGTCCTAACTACCCTTTTCTTATCTATGAAACTTCACTACATTCCATCTCCATGGAGGAAAACCACAAAGACTCCTTTGTTTTGCCAACACTATTCCATTGGGTACCAAAACTACTATCCTTCCAAGCAGACTTAATCTACAACACCATGAGCTCTGTCTTTTCCCCTCTCTACTCTCTTTCCACAGTGACATCTGAGTCCTACAACCATGATGAGGAAACCAAAGAAAGTGTTGAATCAGCAGTAGAAAGTGCTCCTGCCCAAATAGCTTATGGTAGCACAGTATTGCTGAAGAAACTTTTGCTTTGTTTTCTGAGTGCTGCATATGTGTGCATGATTCTGTTTTTGGTTCTGATTTTGGCTTCTGCGGTTGGTGTTGGGTTGGTTCGGTTTTGGGTGGAGGAACCTGTGATTGTTCATGAAAGTTTGCATTTTGATTACACTGATGCTCACCCTACAGCTGTTTTTTCATTTAATAGTGGAATTAGTGCTTCTGGGGGGTACATTAAGAAAAAACATATACGTGTTCCAGTTGGTCACACATTTTCTGTTTCTTTGTCCCTTTTGATGCCTGAATCTGACTTCAATAGGGAGCTTGGTGTTTTTCAGGTATGCCTAATTTTGTCACTTAAATTTCATTTAATTATAAGTGTGTCAATCTTCTTAGATTAATCATCATAGTTTTGGAAAACAGAAATTAAGAAACACAATTACAACCCAAGAATATAACATAGAAATCTTCAAAATTGGAGAAAAACCAAGAATAATACTACGTGGATTTTTTTTTACACCCACACTTTTTAAAGCAAATATCTAAAAACAACATTTCATTATATTTTAAGATAAAAGTATCAGAAAAAAAAAAAAAAGAAAGTTAAATACAATTGTTTCGTAGGATTGTAGTTTGTGTGATTAATGATTACCATTTACCACAAAAATGTATATGAATAAGATTTGTTTTGCAGTTGACAGCAGAACTCCTATCAGTAAATGGAAATGTGATAGCAAAATCAAGCCAGCCATGCATGTTAAGGTTTAGAAGCTTGCCGATTCGACTTGCAAGGACAGTTATGATGGGTCTGCCTTTGGTCCTTGGAATCTCAGCTGAAACTCAAAAACTCAATGTAAAAATATTAAGGCACAAGGAAGACAATCGAAGAACCAATGCTATAAGAGTAACCCTGCATCCAAGATCAGGAAGTTCATCTCTTCCACAACTATATGAAGCTGAAATTTTACTAAACTCTCACCTACCTTGGGCTAAAGAATTAATTAGAAATTGGAAATGGACTTTCTATGTTTGGGTTTCCTTGTATGTTTACGTTCTGTTACTTATGCTTCTACTATGTTATTATAGGCCACTCATCTTTTTAGTCACACCAGAATCTTTCTTTGATCAAAGGGTGAGTGAAGAACCTAAAGAATTACAAGTTAGAGAATTGTTAGGAGATGATGAGAGTGAGGTTTCTGAGTTGTTGAGGAAATGGAGACTTAGCAGAAGCAAGAGAAAGAGTATCCTGACACATGGTGGTCGTGTTATGCCAGAAACAATTGGCTCATCAGCTTCTAGTATTAGCATGACTACTACTAGAGAAGATGTAACTAGTGTTGCTGTTGAAGATGATGATGTTGATGTTGATGTTGAGGACTCTGAATCAGTGTGCATAGGTTAAATTTAGTTACTCTTAAAAGGGTTGATGAATTGCTCTTGGTGTAAACTTTTTGTTATATATATGGCCAATGCCAATGGTCAGGAGTTTGTATGAACTTGTGTAAGTTGTGATTGCATGTTATTATGTTAAGAACATTTCACACTATTAATATTCCACCTTGATCAAATTCTTCATTTAATGTTATTTAATAAGTACCTCATAACATTCTAAATTTTTTTTGGGGTGCAAATACATATATCTATTATATGTTGATTCGTTCCGGCATGAAGTTTGGGAGATAGTATGTAACAAAAGATTGTGGTTTGGTTTGAATTTATGATTGTTAATTTGGATCTTTAAGTTTAGGGCCATTAAAGTTAACACGTTAATTATTTTTATTAATATGTACTCATTTTATTTTGAAGTAAACTATTTAAGTTTGAAGACAGATTTTTAAAGGAAACTATTATTATAGAAATAAGATGAAAATAATAGTTATTAAAAATACATTTTTGAAAATAATAAAAATAGTTTTTTTTTTATATTTTTATTGTTAAGAAATTAAGAAAGTTGTTTTCAAAAATTTCTTGGCCAAACTAATCTTGAGTTTGTTAATCAAATGAGTTGGAGTTGCAAGTAAAATAGCCATTTTAGGCCTCAAAAGAATTTTTTTCAATTTAATTAATAAAATATTGGTGTTAATTTATATACATATAAAATCTGTAACAATGTTATAAAATTTAACGTTTATATATTGAGTTATTATTCAAAATAATAAAAAATTTAATGGATTGCCGTTATATATCTAATTAATTGACTAATGTTAAGGTTGTTGGTTAATATTATCAGGGTTGTTGTTCACTAGTTCTATCAATCCTAATTGTTGGTTGGATTTGTTTGTGTTAGTAAGACTTCTATGTTACAACTTTGTTTGTTGATTATGTTTTACTGAAAATAATTATAGCATACAAATAGTTAATAATTATTTGAAAAATAATAATGATAACTAATTTTACCTAAAAAATAGAAATTTTTTCATAGACCTAGTATACATTTATATTTTTTTTTTCTAACACGCAATTCTAATATACTCATTTTATTAAATCTGTAACTTTGGTGTCCGATTTTTTCTCTCACAATTTCAGTCTCATAATTTTTAAAGTTGATGACGTTTGACTCACATTCTCGATTTGAATTTGAATTTGAATTTAGTGATGTGAGAATCATTTTAGTAATGTATTGATGTGAAATTTCATTTTAAGTTAAATAAAATCACTTTAATAACTTTTTAAAAAATAAATATTTTGAATTTTTTTTACTTTTCAACATTTATGAAAATTAAAAAAAAATTAAAATTACTTTTTTTTTTGTTTATAAAATTTTGAAAACAAAAATAAAAAGTAACAAAAAAAGTTCATGACTTTTCCTTTTTTAAAGTAAATTTTTTTTTTGTATATAAGAAATTTTCTTATATATTAAGAATTTTAGGTGAATTTTTAATTTTATTTTGAAAATTTTAAAACAAAAGAAAAAGGAATTTAAAAAAATTGATTTTTTTTTTTCAGAAAATTTTAAAGTAAAAAATATAAAGTTTTAAAAAATTTAGTTATTTTTATTTTTGAAAATTATTAAAGTGGTATTTTTAAATTAAATTATACGTCACCCTAATTTCTTTATTAAATTATCATGTAGGGGTATACAATATCATGTAGGGGTACACAAATGATAGGTTAGGTCGAGTTTGATGTGTCCCTTATTTGGTACGAATATTTGATTGAACCAAATTTTAGACCATAATTCGTCCTTTAACCCTGATCAAATCCGATGAGCTGCGATTTCATTAAGGACAGAACAAAATAAAGACAATGCCGGATTGGTCCCACATAAAGAAACTCATAATAAGTAATATTCATTCAAGATTAGTAACTCATAATATTGTTTTACAATCTATAAATTACTAATTAGTGATCCGATTGATAATTTTTTTAAAGAGAGTGAATCAATAATAACAAAAAATAATCATTTGTCTTTAAAGTAATTTGGGACATAAGAGATAACCCGAACATGTTCCTTCTTCTACCTTGTCAATGACTTGTCTTTATTTTTTGTTCTTATCTTTTTTGGGACTGGATCAAACTCATTTCATTGCTTACGAGTCGAGATGTGTTTACGGGACAAACTAGGTCTTGTAGTCTTGTACACCTCTATTATCACGTAAACATCATTAAATTGATTGTCGTGCATCAAATTGAAATTCAAATTGAGAAGGAAACCAAATGTCAAAAATTATGCAAATGGAGGAACCAAAATTCCAAAAAAAAATCGGAACTAAAAATGCAGTTTTAGTAAAAGTAAAACAAAAATTTCATTTTTACCTATTTTTTAATTTAGACAATTATTTTATATATAAACAATAGTTAAAGGTCAACAATTAATTTTTTTTCAAAGAATTATGTGATTTGAGATTACAAGATCAAATCGAATTATCCGCAAGTCGAATTTGAGCTAAAAAAAAGTGTTTGTATCTAACTCGAGTCAATTTTTGAGCTAAATTAACTCTTATTGAGTTGAATTGAGCTAAATTCGACTCGATTTTTCTAAAGTTGTCTTTAAATCAAAACAGAAGAAAAAAACAAAAACAAAAAAGAAAAATTAGGGAAGATATAAATTAATATTAAATATATAAAGTAATATTAATATCTATTTTTTAACTACCTCATAATTTAGATTTTGTTCATTGAGGTTATAATGTAAAATTATTATTATTATTGAGTTAAAACATCATGGTAACTAAATAAATTACATAAATATTAAATATAATAAACTACATTTCTTAATATACATAGTTTGACCAACTTTTGCTTATAATTTATTTCAAATGGAGAATGTATGTATTTATATAC
>JBBPBP010000003.1:2075208-2086023 GCA_037974735.1 Cicer chorassanicum
AACATTTTTATAGAATATTTTCCATTATTTTTATTACATATATTATTTTTTAAAGTTCCTGCATGAATTACATTTTAATTAACGACATAAACCTTATTATTAGTTAAAAGCAATAATGCATATTTTAATTTTGCATTATACATAGCAATTTTTTTACATGATAAATTGCTAATCTGTTCACGTTAAAGTTGATATATACTATTTTTTTTTTTGTTTAATTTTTAAATCATTTATGTATAATATAGTAAGTTGTTGCCTTATTTAGAAAAATGATAAGATAATGAAGGAAATTAAAAGTTGTTTATTTGTATAATAGCTTAATTTTGTTACAACGTCGGTGTTAAATTTTTACAATGCTAAAAAATCGCAATCACCACGTACATGATTTTGGAAGTTGTTACGATTAAAGTGAAACATTTTAATGACTTAACAATTAAGATTGATTAATAATATAATTTTTGCACATAATTTAAATAAATATTTTCATTGTAATTTCAATAAATACGTTTTAAATTTTTTTCTTTCTTTTCATCACATATATTATTTTATTTTTCAATTTTAATATTACATTAAAAATTAATATTAAATTATTATAATAATATATTTTAAATAATATCATAAAGCTTATTTTTATTATTACCTAGATAAGGTAATATCCTCGAATAAACAATAGCAAGAAAAAAGTGATTGGTACCTAGCTAAGGTTGTAGCTTATGACATACGAGACACCGAAGGAGATAAGAAATAACACTACAAGAATTAATTCATTAATAAAATGACTCATATAATTTAATAATAATAATAATATTTGGTTGAGAATATATGGAGCCACTTATTGTTGAGATCTAAATCTAAGAATTAATGGTGGAGATCCGAAAATGGTTGCTAATAGATTTGATGAACCACAACTAAATTCCATACATCATAAAGTATTGTTTATGAGGTTACCAATATGTGGTTATGGTTTGGATTTGTGATTTTTCACATGTCACTTCTTCCGTAACAATTGATCATATAATTTTATATCAACTTTGACGTGTATTAATACTACTAATTAACTCATTCTCTCTCATATTAGGACGTTAACAATAATCTCTTATTATCTTTCATATTAAGCTTTTCTTCTTAATTATCTTAAAATGAATATTATGGTCTATACTAGTGAACATGTAAAATATGCTCTTACTACGACTCTAACTAATAAAATATTTGCGCAATCACACGTGTCACGTAACTAAAATACAATATATTTGCAAACGCACGTGTGTCACGTAACATTGGTAGCCATATTAAAATAAAACATATTTATAATTTTGGTATAATTATACAAAATCCGATATTACTAATACTATTAATATTATTTTTTATTTATAATTATTTTACTTTAGAAAAGCATATAAAGACAAGAGCTTTTGGGTGATTATTTATATGTGGAGTGAGGTTCCATTTTTTGTTTATGTGATGTGTAAGGGAAACAAAGATTGCATTACAGAATAAGCTTAAAAATTCTCATTTACTCCTCTGGAGCTGAAGCACAATCAACATTGAGATTACAAAATAATCGATTTTCAATTTCAATTATAATTAATATTTGTGAGTTGAGTTTCACTGAGAAGCCAAAATGGAAGAAAAGAACAAGATAAATGAAAAGAAAAATGGAGTTGATGGAAACAATGTATCTGATTCGAAAGGTGGAGAGTTTTTTGATTTTTCACCAAAAAGAAGCATAGCTGAAAGAAGAGGTTTCAATTCAAATGCAGCAAGAATAAACACAGCACTTTTTCGTGTTGCAATGAATCCTTTAACTTCTCCTTCAGCACGATCGCCACGACTAACAATACCTCCTGGAATTAGTCCTACTGCATTGCTTGATTCCCCAATCATGCTGCCAAATTCTCAGGTATCTCATTTTTCATTTTCAATATCAGATCACTTCATTATTATTTTTCTTGTCATAATTGCACCACTTAATTAATTAGTCATTAATCAATTTAGTTTATCTCTCATCTAACAATATATGTTATGTTGAGTTGCTTAGGTCATGTTGAGTTGGAATATATTTTTCGAAATTTGTCTTTTAAGTTTTCATTAATCGGAAATCATGAGATTTGATTAGACTAAATTGACTTACGATTTTAATTTCAGTGACTAATTTATCATTTCGTAAATATATAGATATGAAGTTTTTAATTAGTTTTTCAAGTTGATGGTTATCGATCAATTCATTTTTTCAGCGACTATTTTATCATTTTGTTAATGTAGAGACTAAATTGTTAGAGTCTTATGTAATTGTAAATTAGTTATTGAAGTTGATGATTAGATTTTCGTTGATCTTTATTTTGCAATCTAAATCATCAGAATTGATTCGACTAAATTGATTAATTATCTTCAGTTTTAATTATTAATTGGCTATGTCGTAAATTTTGAGACCCAATTGTTCGACTCTTACAAATTTCGAGAATTAAAATGGTGATTCAATAATTTCAGACTCAAAAATCGAAGGAAAAAATATTGATTTTTTATTTCAATAGTTGTTTTTTATGTGTTTTAGGCCATGCCATCTCCGACCACTGGGAGTTTCATGATGCTTCCAGCTCTCACTAATGAAGGATCAATGCTCAGTTCTGTCACACTTGAGCAAAGGAATATGGATGTGCCTAATGCCTCTGATATTGCTTCCTCTTTCAAATTCAAGCCTCAAGCCAATTTCGATCCTAATTCTTTACCTCCCTATTCTGCTTCTTTAAATCAGGTACCTTTATGTAATTTGATTGTTCATAAACAAAACAAAGGATTGTATTGTGTTTTTACTTATGGACCTGTCAATATTTTTTTATCAAATATTTAATGTTTGGTGTTATTGCGTCAATAATAATATGTCTCCTATTTCGATGCTCATTTTGATTTTCGGTTCTTTTGGTAAAATCACATTGAACAATCTTGATTTTTTTAAAAGCTACACCATAGCTTTCGTAATTTTTTTTGAAAAAAATATAACTTTTGTAAAATTACTTTGATTTTTTGGATCCGACCATAAAACCAAATATACACCCAATAGTTTAGCCTATGTTTGGTTTTATAGCCAAACACCTCCAAATCACGTTTGGGTTGGTTTGACCACACACTAATTGATGTTTGACTTTTAATCATAAAATTGATTCCAACTCCAAAATCAATTCTACCCAAGATTTCTAGCTTTTGCAGTAAAATAAAAAGAATTATCAAATTTATTAAAAGTAGCAGATATACACACACTCAAAAACAGTTTTTGATCTAAGATATCCAAGTATCACAAGTACGCGCAGCCGAGATATTAATCAATTCAATCAAAATCAATTTTGGTCTTATATGAAGAATAGGGAGCACCCAATTTATGACTTAAGTGATATTTTTCTAACAATAGATGTATACTTTTCTTACCTTGAATTCACCAGGTTTCTAGTAATTTCCACATGGTAAAAGGAGCACATAGAGACAACCAAATGCTTCTTCAAGATCAACTACGGTTAGATTTTTCATTCCCAGAAGATTTTTCATATGACTATTTTGCTAAAAACAATGGAGTCCATTTCTGCAATGATGTGAAAATGGTAGATGATATGATTGTTGACGCCAATAATGTCGAGATACCGATATCTCGTTCTGAAGAAGCTAGCGATGAAAGCAGTCTGCCCGAAAATTCTATCCATAGCGAGGAGGTCGGACAACAAGTAGTTTTAGAAGTAGAACAGAAAGAGATGTCTCATGCAACAGGAGTGGTAAGGACCTCAGAAGACGGTTATAACTGGAGAAAATATGGACAAAAACAGGTAAAAGGTAGTGAATATCCAAGGAGCTACTATAAATGTACTCAGACTAACTGTCAGGTCAAGAAAAAGGTGGAAAGATCACTTGATGGACAAATAACAGAAATTATTTACAAGGGTACTCATAACCATGCAAAACCAAATTCTAGTCGTCGAGCATCGGTACCTTCTAATGATGAGATGTCAGAAATCGCTGAAGCCAATGAAACATGTAACAGAGTCGATGCTGATTCTGTTTGGGGAAATATTCAGCCGCGAGTAAAAGATACAAAACACAATTATTTGGATTGGAAGCCTGATGGTCAAGAAAGGACATCCTCAACTTCTGTTGTGACCGAGGTTTCAGATCCTATGTCGATGAAGAGAGCTAGATCTATATATATGTTTGAAACGGACGACACTCTGGAGCTTTCTTCCACACATGGTAATCATGATGGTGATAAGGATGGAGCTAGTCAAGCAGTCTTAGCACTTGAAGAGGATGCTGAATCAGAAACAAAAAGAAGGTACTCTACTCTAAATGATAGTGTCTTCATGTTGGTATTGGCAATACAAATAGAAAGACAACCTATATATGTTGTTGATTTTAATTTTCTATTCCAGGAAGAAGGAGAGCTATCTGGTTGAAACAGCTGTGCCTTCAAGGGCTGTTCGCGAGCCGCGAGTGGTTGTCCAAATCGAGAGTGAAGTGGACATACTTGATGACGGTTATCGCTGGCGAAAGTATGGACAGAAGGTTGTCAAAGGGAATCCAAACCCAAGGTAGTGTGATACTGCTTTTCTTTATGCACTTGCAGTGTTTAGCAGGAAGTATATTCATCATCGTATTCAATGTTTCAATTCACTCTCTTTATTTTTCATTTGCATTAAGAATTTTCACATTAAGGCAATGCTTGCAGTTGTCCCTAAACAACCATTTTGGACCTTAAATGTGTGAGACACTTTCACTGTTAACATAGTCAACCAATGTTACAAAATTACAAAAACATCAATGGTTGTCTATTTTGTTTGTCTATTTAGTCCTCTACAAATATGTCTTCCGTTAGTCAGTTTGGTACACAAAATTAATAGAAGACACACTTGATGATGTTTTTGTAATTTCATTTCATTCAATGACTACAGTGACATCATTGCACACATATAGAGACCAAACTGATTGTTTACTTTGCAATTGTATCAAGATATTATGATATATAGCATTCATTCATTTTTTACTTGAGCTTATAAGCTAGTATGCATATAACATTTTTCTCATCTCTCTTCCAGGAGCTACTACAAATGCACAAGTGCTGGATGTTCTGTAAGGAAACATGTGGAAAGGGCTTCACACAATCTAAAATATGTTATAACTACTTATGAGGGAAAACATAACCATGCAGTTCCGACGGCTAGAAATAATAATAACAATAATAATAATAGTAATATCAACAACAACAACAATCAGATAAACTCAAGTGATGGTGGCTTACCACCCAGTGGTGCTAACGCGCAAATGGCCGGTATCCCGAAGTCTGAAACTCATGAATCGCTTGCGACTAATTTCAACCGAAAACCTGACTTTAGCAATGAGTTTCTACGGTCTAGTTTGATTGGATGTTTCAGTAATGATATGAAGTTTGGACCTTCCTCCATATCCCAAATGAAATATTCATCCTTGAATAATACCATACCTTATTGCTCCTATGGAATGAATCCTGACCGCGGTGTTGCGCGTCAAGCTGGACCGATGACGTTCCCTGATTTTCCAATGCCGCTACCATTGAATCTTCCCTCATCTGGAAACTATTCTCTAGCAGGGATTAATTTTAACCATGTAAAACCAATGAGTTCTTCTGTCCAGTCTTTCCTTTCAGGGCAGCAGGGGAAGGACATTGATCCAGGGTTCCTAAGGCCTAAACAGGAAGTGAAAGATGAATCTTTATATAACGCATGTGCGCCGTCTCTTGATCATGCAAGTCCCACACTCACTCCACCATCAGCATCTGCATCACCATCTATTTATCAAAGTATCATGCAAAATTTCCCTTCATAATCTTGTTTTTACAACTATTAGCAACAACAGGTTCTATTGGATTTTTTTTATAGTTTTTTTAAGCTTATTTGTCCTGATATTGTATCAATTTTTCTAAATATTCATTGAAACAATATAGACATATGGTTAGTGTCTTTATACAAATTCCATACAGAGATATTGTATCTACTTCTCGGTATTGGTAGGTGAATTTCTTTTGTCCTAACATTGTCGTTATTTCAAATTTCTAGTGTATTTATTGAAACAATCAAACAAAGTAGCTATTCTTTGTTTTCATACCCATATTTGTAACTAGTTATTGGTAGATTATTCTCAATAGATTAAGATATTGGTCATTTTGAATTTCATATGGCTAAGTGTAATTCATATTGGTTCTTTGCTAATATAGTTTATTTGATAAGTGAAATAGTCTCAATAAATTAAGATTTTAGTCATTATTGACTTTACCTAACTAAGATTTTTTACAAAAAAAATATATATGATTGGATTTCGTGGAATATTTTTCTTTTTCTCATGAAACGTGATGATTGATTCTACGAGTTAACTCACAAGTTTGACAATCATGTTTATGATTAGTTTTTCCAACATTTAAAAATTTTAAATAGTTGATTTTCCTATACAGACAATATGCACTACAGTTTTTACCGACCTTAATTTTATATACACCAACAACCCTATTCTCATTTTGTAACTCACATGGACATTTATTTTAGATCATGGTTGTTAAGAATCTCACATTAGATGAAATATGACATGAAAGAAAATTTATAAGTGAGAGAAATTTATTTTGTAAAGGTTGAGTTAGATCAAACTCAAAATTTTAAATGATATTTTAATTTATCCGAAATCTATTGGATCACCCAGATCAATCCAATTGTGTCAGACCGCCAATATTCAATCTTAGGTGTGAGAAAATGTATTAAGAGTTTCATAATAAATGCAATATAACTTGAAAGTGACTTCAAAAGTAAGAGAGACTCATGTAACAAATTAGTTTTATAATAATTGAGTTGGATCAAACCCAAATTTTAATAATAACTAATCGGGCATCGCTTCAATTGAGGGTACGGGAGGGTACGGGAATGAAACCCCGGCGAATGCACTTTTTTAGCTTGCACCGTACAAGAGTCATTAATGGATGTTCGAACTTGAATGGACACGTCCCTTTGTTTTATGTGCAGAGTCTTTAATGGATAAATTATAAATAAACAAGTCTTCAACTTTGTAATACCCAAAAAAAGAAAAAAATTGCACTGGCAGACCATTTTGTGAGTGTGATCTTATGTATAAAAACTAATTTATTTCATTGCATGATCAACATCTAAATGTATCACTCACAATGAAAAACTTACAACCTCAAATAAAGTTCTGAGCAACCTCATGGTTGTTGTATTCTGCATGCTTCTGACATTGAGTTCCTTGTCATTATTCTCATGACATCAGCTCCACTTTGGGTGATGCATCCATAAGTGATCAAGGACCAGTATATCATACATTAGAAATGTGGTTTACCATATATAGGAGGATAAGAAATAAAAATTGATAGATCTTTTTATAAATGACATTCAATGTTTAGCATTCAAAATGTACATCACAATTCTTGTTTTTTTGTTTAGTTTTCAAGCATTCAAGAAACCATATGATGGAGACGTCATTGCGGTCTCACACCAATTTATTGTATCTAACGACACAACTCGCTTTTCCAGCAAAATGTTAATCTGCTGCACAAATCACATGCTACTTCACAATCAACTTTTTCTTCTTCTAGATTTCATGTAACTTATAAATTAATAATTTACAACAATATAAATATAGTAAAGAACTTCTAGAAATAACTCTCTATTTGATCATAAAATCAATTTCACATAAACAATTTTAGGTGCCTAATACCAATGTCTACCCAAACATCTCTTTATTCAAAATTGATAATATAATATGGACCTGAATTGATCAAAATGATGCAGACATAGCAGAATTTGATCAAATTGCTATAGTTCCACGATAAGGTCTTGTGTAACGGATTTTCAACAAACCACTATTTGCTATTACACTCTAAACAAACTGCAGGACAAATGTTGCATCACCCATTGAGCATAAAACCAACCCTTAACTCAAACGAATGAAGGCAATTTCACCAAACCTCATTACCACAGAATTCATCACAAAAACGTAATGATGACAGCAAAATAATATAATCTTTAACTAGCAATTCAAACAAGCTTATTATCAGAACACAGAACAATATATTAGTAGTAAGTAGTAACGTAGCAAGATCATATTATAACTGCCATCAAGGGGACAATATAGTACATTCAAGGCTTAAGAAGGGCCAAATTAATAACAGCACAACTCAATCCCATTCCCATCAAAAACCCTTCCCCGCAACACTTCATACACAGCATCATCAAAGTCACACCTAAAATGCATCATTTTCATATTAAAAAAAAAAAAAGATAAAAGTAACTAAGCATACCCATGACCCAATTATTCAATAACCCTTTAAAAAGAGCACTTGATAAGAAAAAAAAAATACAAAAAATAGAACTTATAGTAAAAGCCGTGAATGAAGGAGCGATGATGATTATGATCAATATCACTTTTTGAGACTACCACGAACACCAGGACGAGGCTTGGAAGATTCAGGAACAAGAGAAGCGTGACGATTAACAAGCTTTTCTTCCTCAAAAGGGATCTTTGGATGACGAGCATCGTGATGAATCTGCATCGATTTCACATCAGGTGCTGTCGTTTTGCAGTGAGGGCACTCCCACTTCGCGTGTCCTCCTTTTTCAAGACCCGTTCGATCAAGCAAACCGGCTTTTCCGCCGCCGCGATTTGTCGTGGCTGCGTCCACCTTTGCTTGGATCTCCTTCGCCGTATGCTTCTTTGGCTTCGCTTTTCCTGTCATCGTTTGGAAGTGCGATTTGTTTTGTTGTGTGATTGATTGATGATTGGAACGAAATAAGAGAGGAATTTGGAGCGGGTTGGTATGATTGGGAATTTGATTTGGGTCTGGAAAGGGGGAAAGTAACCCTAACCCTAAAAAGGGGTGGAGAAAACCCTAACGAATAAAAAGAATGAATTGTGCGTTTGGGATTGGTAGTGATAACCAAATAAATAGAGACAAGGACGCGGATAAGAGATAAGGACATCGCCCCCTCATTCTAAGTAACTACTTATAAAAATAATAAATTATGATTAAATTAAATCACTAATTTTATTTTATATGAGCACAAATTGAGCTCACAGTTAATAAAAATCTTTTAAATAATGTAACACTATTTATCGGTTCATGTCCATTTTTCTCATTTTATATTAAAAAAAAAAATTAAGATTCTATTTTTTTAAAATATTTAAAGTGAAAAGATGATGTTCAAATAGAAAGACCATTGAATATAAATTTACATATATTTACATCTATTAAGATTTAAATTTAAAGTTGTGATGAATAGCTTAGTATTATGAGTTAGTACATTGAAGAAATATTATGTAGGAGATTGATAACTCAATCCCTGCTACAATTTGAAAAATATGCATTATAAGTGTGAATAAGTTGTGCAAGAATACCTTAATGAAACCTGTCAAAATTATCTATGTGAATGTGCATTATAAGCCGTTACATATCCTTGGGAATTGGACATCTATGTGGAAGGTGAAGGTCCCGAAAAAACATTAACATCCAGTGAAAAATAAATTTAATATTATAATTTCCATAAAATTATTTTACAAACGAAATTAGTTTCTGTTATAATGAAATATATTTAATTATTTAAATTATTTTTTACAAGTAAATTTATAATATTATAAAAATTTAGAATTTTTAATTAGGATAAATTGAATATTAAATTTAAAAAAGTCAATATAAAAATAATGAAAAAATACATTTAAAAAATTGAATTTTGAGTTCAAATTTTTGGAGAAACATTTTATATCTTTGCAAATATATCATTAAAAATCATTCAAAAATATATATCGACAATACAACATACACTAAAATTACTTATATGATAATTTAGTAAAATTAAAAAGTAGTATTTTTTTTATATGGACTAAAAATAAAAATTTCGAGTTTTATAGAAACTAAAATCTTATTAAATCCTGTTTTAAATTATATTTTATAAAGCAACGTGATTAATTTTTTGTTCTTATTTTATTTTATTGATTTTTAACTCAATTCATATTCGCGAAAATAATTTTAATCAAGAAAATATGATAAACCAATGAGATAGTTTTAAGAGTGAATATAATTTTTTAAGGTAATTTAAATCCTTCAATATATATTACCATTTTTGTCTCAATGAATCTCAGTTTTGCTTATGTTATACATTTTGAGAAATTATTAGAGATAAAATAAATATAATAATAATTTTCCCAAATTATACTTGTTAGCTCTTATTGTATTTCTTTGTATGATAAATGCAAAGTAAAGTATAGTGTTTCAAAATAATGCACATGGTACTCTCTTCATCTCACGTTGAGTGTCGTTTTTGTTTTTTTTCATACATGTTCTTACATTTAGTGTCGTTTTTGTTTGTTTCATACATGTTCTTACATTTAGTGTCGTTTTTGTTTGTTTCATACATGTTAAGAAACAACTATAAGTAAAGAGTAATATAAATTATTCTTGTTAACAATATTGATGTGATTTCTACTATCATAAATATAATGTGAAATATAATATCTTGAGAATAATGTACATATTATTAATTAGAGGGTAAAATTCGAAGACAAAACTTAATCTTATATTGTAAACTAAAAATGACATTTATTTTGATACAATTTTATTGTTAAAATGACGTTCATTTTGAGGCATGGAAAATATTAGTTAAAAGGTAAAAAGTAAATAATATTACATTGAAAGTTGAAATTACATTAATTTTAAGACAATTATTTATCGTTTAACTGACATTCGTTATGAGACAGAAGAAATATCTTATTTAGATAATAAATTTGGAAATTTTTTAAAATAGATAGATT
>JBBPBP010000003.1:2094504-2121729 GCA_037974735.1 Cicer chorassanicum
AATATTTTTCATGTTGCAATATTATTTAATTCTTATTCAAGAAAACAAATGGAGTTTTTATTTTTACAAATAAAATACTTGTTCGTTTGCACACAAAAAAAATATCGTTAATGTGAAATAAAATATATTTATTTTTAATTAGAGGAATTTTTTTAGTCATTTATATGATAGTTAGTTGTATAAAATGATGGTTACGTAATTAGTGTAGCTATTAAATATTGTTTAAAATCTAAAATATGACAATTACTTTTGTATCCCCTACTAATGATCCAAAGAAAAATTAATTATGACAATTAGTTTAAAACATACATTCAATTTTTAGGATTTGCTTGATCACAAAAGAGTATTGAACATGACAGAATAGTACATGATAGAACATTACAAGATAAATTTTTATATTATAATATATTTGATGGACAATAGACAATCCAAATAAAATAATGTAAATTTTACTCCACTATTCTTTAGGATATGTCTAAATATTTATGACTATAAATATTAATAGAGGAGAGAGAGATGAATTAGATAGATCCAAGATAGATAAATAGATAAAAAAAAATGGTAGAAATAGAGAGGGGGAGAGGACATAGAGATGGAAGAGAGAGAAACAAGAGATCAAATAGAAAAAAGTGAGTGAGAGAGAGATAGAGAGATAAGAGAGAGATGAGAGAGCAAAGGAGAGGAAAAATATGAAAGATAAAAAATATTATTTTTTTGCAGAAAATAGGAGGATATTTTGATATTTTAAATGGTCTATTCAGAGAATAAAAAATTGTTCTATGGTTTAGCTAAAGACAAAGATTACTTTTATCGAATTTTTTGTTCTTCAATTTGTCAATTTTCACAACTAATTTTTACATCAAATATAGTAAACAGAAGTTGTTGTGTCATGTCTTTTATTGTTTAGCAAATCAAATGCATCTTTAATTATTTTTTCACAGTGTACCATCAATTTCAAATAGACTTGCAAAAGTGGGGAATAATGTGACAAAATACTTGTTATGTCATGTATAATGGTTTTTAAATTCTAATTCATATATTTTAATTATTATACTTTGTTAAAACAATTATTAAACTTTCTAGAAATATAATAGTGGTTTTAAAGATTATTATATTATAAATAATTTAGTGCTGCATGATTTTTATAAGATGGGTGGTACATGATTGTATGATATCATAAAAAAAAACTATTTATTTTATATTATCTTCACCATAATTTTTTTTTAAAGCAAAAATAAAGTGTATAGACATCACATCATTAACATCACATTTTAATTATATTAGTATTTCAAGTCCATCATATTTCATATCATTTGTAGTACCATAAAATATTATTAAAAATAAAATACAAAATGTTTGGACTATACTAAAAATCCAAGAACATAATCATAAGTTTTAGCAATAAAAATAAAAATAACCATAAGCGATACAAACAATTGTGGCTGCTTCATTAAAAACTTTATCAGAAAAATCTAGATAGATGAAACCACGGTAAAGGAAAAAAAAACTCAATAAATATCTACATGAATCAATAAAATCTATACTCAAGAAGACTAATCTTGTTTCTATATAAAACATTTGAAATATCATGAAGAAAAGTATCCAACCAAGGGTTGTTAACAAGGTGAAACCCTAAATTAGCAACCGTGTCAACACACTGATTGTCTTGTCTAAAAACATGAAAGATACTAAATCTCATCCTTTTAACCATCTCAATGCAATTAAGCTATCTATTTATAATAGACCAAAGAACAATGTCATGATTTCTAAAAGACAGATGTATCAATTGCGAATCGAATTCAATCCATAGACAATGCAACAATTAGACTATTCCAATAGCAATCATGATTCATGTAAGCCCAACATACAAAACAATTGTAATTCCCAAATTCATAATTAAACAACTTAGGATGGCAGCAGAACTATTCCTAGATCATTTATATAGAGATTAATGTTATGTTTTTTTAATAAAAAATTGTTATGTTTTTGTAAAATAATTGTTTGGAATTAGATTTAAACACAAAATGGGCTTAGTCCAAGACCTCAAAAATTATACGACGCAGGATATCACCAAGTATCGCACCACAATTGGTCATGCCTTCGTGATCATTTCCTCGCCATTTGATCAACATCGCACAGCTATCCGTGAATCACATCAAAGATCGCGTGGCGACCTAATTGACTTTGTGTATATCTCATCTTATAGGTCCCCTTATAAAACACTTTAACTTCAAGTACAAAGTACATGATTCATTCGCATCTAAATATCTCTATCTCTTTCCAATTATCACCAACTTAAGTGTCGGAGTTTTTGTAGCTACTACAGTTCATCGAGAATTACGTCGTAGTACGCCGTCAACACTTATTAACTATGATCATCAAAGTTCTACTTCAGATCAATATTGTATTAATATTCACCAAAATGATTCAGTCGAAAAAAGTATTATGAAATAAAAAAAAAAACTAAATTTTAACAAATTGTTGTTTTATATATTTAGTAGAAAAACTCACTCATTTGACTTAAATGTAAGAAAATAATGTATTAATATATTTATAGACGTATTAATAAAATTCTGAAACCGAAAAAGAAATTGAAATGGTGCGTGTATTATTATGTATGGTGATTGCATAATGTGACGTAACAATAATAGATAGTTTTGTGATTTTGTCTCCAAAAAGAAAAACAGCTGGTACATATAGTTATCTTGCGGTGAAGCCAGATAGTGAGTGATAACTACTTTTATCATAGGTTGAAAATTGAAATAGAAATGGTGCATAATAACCAAGTACTACCAGTAACCATAGAGGATTGGTTTTTGGAGAAATATTTACTTAGCACAACCCAATTTAAAATTGTTTAGGTGCACACAAATAAAATAAATTAAAATAGAAAATGATACAAAAAGCTAGAATTTTTTAGTTTTTAGTAATGAATTTTCACCTTAATAATTTTTATTTACTTTATTTTTTGTAATTAGTATTCAATATCTTTAAAATTTTAATTTGTTTAAAAAACTTATACCCAATATGAAAGGATAATATCCTAATAATGTTTTTGTTCAAAATAATATAGAAGTGTTTTTCTCCTATTAAAATTTTAAAAAGAAAGGGAAAAAGCTGATGGGCAGTTGAGAGTGATCTAATTGCTTATGCAAAAAAAGCTTTATGGTCAAAATGAATTATTTTGGACGGTCAAGTTAGTGTGGCAATCAAACCGTTGATGTCAATAAAATTGTTATATTTCTTCTAATGAAGCAACCAAAAGAATATAATAAAGCAAGCAGAGTCAAACAAATTCTTAAGAATTCAAAAGGATATTCAAAACTACAAATAAATAAAAGTTTTCTTGTATTGGAAAACTATGGAGTATGGGCCACGTATTAGACTTATATGACCTATATATATCGTCAATGCTTTTGGTTGACTGAGCTCATCTTGTTTTAGCCCTATTAGGCTTTGGCAGCCCTTTAGTCAAACAATTTCTTTTTTCTACACCTTGAATGCTGATTATTTTCTTAAGAAGAAATTGAATCCGTCAAAAGGATAGATGAAATTATGTTTTGGTGATCTTAAAACCCAAAACATAATCCTTTGAGTATCATATAAGAGGTCAAAACTTTTCTCTTTGTACAAATGAAACTAGGGAGGAAAAAAAAGGAGGTGTAACAAAAAAAAGGAAAATAAGAGAAATGTAAGAGAAATACTTCTAAAGGAAATGATGAACTTCTCCACAAGGAAAAAATAGATATATAAAAGAGTTGAATGATTTAGAAAAACTTGAAGAATGAGGTCTTTATTAAACTTTAGAAGATTGTGAAAGAGAATACAACAAAATCAAAACAAGCCTAAAATGAATACATCTTTTTTATGATTTTAATATCGAATTTATTACATATACCATACTATTGTAATACATTTATAAGTATATAAATTTTAAATTTTGTTTCATATCTCATATTCTCCTTATATTATGTAACATTTTAGTTTCATTTCAATAATTTTCTTCCAATAAAAGTTGGTAACTAGATATAAAATAATACAAAATAAAATACAAGTAAAGTAAACAACTAATTTAACATCTTTTTATATGTATTTTTATGATTTATCATCAAAAGATATAAAAACGATCTCATAAAAGTAACCCTAAAAATTTACACATGATTGATTCAAATATTAAGGAATTTGAACATCTTAAACAAGTGATTATGGATTCAAAGATGACTTTGACTAAAATTTTGTGTTAAGCCTTAAATTTGAATTGTCTTATTAATAGGTGAATGTTAGTCCAACCTCTATTTTTTTTGTTGACTTTTTACTAGATTTCAGTTTTTAATAATGTATTTGAAGGTGGGAAAACAACATGTTAAGTATTGGTGGTGAATGGATCAAGTGGGCCTTCAAAGATGGGCTTTACGAAACTCAAATGATCCATAAAGACCTCAAAATATCATTGAAATACGAAATGTTGGGTATTTTTTTTTTTGTTGAAAAAAAAAAAAGAAGAAAGGTTGGGTTTTGGATAAGGGATAAGATTTTGGTATGCATAACAGCCAATGAGATGTTAGGGGCTTCAACAGCCACAACTTAGAATTTGTATTGAAGTATGGAAGTACTTAGCCACTCTGGCCCCTCATTTGAACTACTGTGTTTAACAACTCTCCATTCTATTCCACTTGTGGAAATCAACAAAGCTTAACTTAAGTCATGGCAGCTGCTTCTCCTATGGCAAGCCAGCTCAAGTCCAGCTTCACTAGACCTTTGGTCACACCTAAGGGACTATGTGGTTCTTCTCCACTCCATCAATTTCCTTCTAGAAGGCAATTTAACTTCACTGTCAAGGCCATTCAATCTGAAAAGGTAGGTTTTTAATCTCTTTGCTTACTCATTCTTAGTCCATAATCAATTCCACTTTTTATCTATCAAACCAAAGTAAAAACTACATTAGCAAAATATATATGAACTACCCTTTTGTTTGTTAATGTTTTTTTTTTTATATATACAAATATTTCTAAGATACCTCAATTCGTGAATTCATTCAATTATAAGAATAATGTTGATATAGACAAAGATGTACAACTATAATGTATTCATCGTTTTAAACGATAAATGTGTTGTCACGTTTTCACCAAAAAAAAAAATAATGTTTGTCACGTATATTAATAATAAGTTCTTCACTTAGGTTGGTTTGAGTAGTAATAAGGCTATCTAGTGGTCAGATGTTAGAATAAATTAGTGTCTATATATATATATATATATATATATATATATATATATATATATATATATATTGTTTAAATTTGAAATCACATTAGATTCATTTTCTTGAATGCACTTTTGCTTATATTATGAAATAAATAATATACTTTTTGAATGTACACATGTATATGTTTGTCACTTTGTACCTATTACATTAGTAAAAAAAAGGTATATATGTGGCAACATACAAGTTTTTATTAGCATTGAGATTTCTACAATTGAATAGGACAGAAACACAACTCAATACTAATATTACTCTCTGCCAAACCCAAAATGTTATTGATAAAAATCTGTTTCATTAAAAAAGATAAATATTAATTTAGGAATATATATCATATAAATATAATAATTATATTTAATTGAATTTTCTGAATTGGAAATTTGGAGTGGCGCAGCCCACATATCAAGTGATTCAACCAATCAACGGTGACCCATTCATTGGAAGCCTTGAAACTCCAGTCACATCAAGCCCACTCGTCGCATGGTACCTTTCCAACCTACCAGCCTATAGAACTGCAGTCAACCCACTTCTTAGAGGAATTGAAGTGGGCTTGGCCCACGGTTTCTTTCTCGTAGGCCCATTTGTGAAAGCCGGACCTCTAAGGAACACCGCTTACGCTGGAGGAGCGGGCTCTCTTGCAGCTGCTGGGCTTGTTGTTATTCTTAGCATTTGCCTTACAATTTATGGGGTTTCATCATTCAACGAAGGGGATGCATCCACTGCACCATCTTTGACCTTAACGGGCCGTAAAAAGCAGCCCGATCAGCTCCAAACAGCTGATGGTTGGGCCAAGTTCACTGGTGGGTTTTTCTTTGGAGGCATTTCTGGTGTTACTTGGGCTTTTTTCCTTCTTTATGTTTTGGATCTTCCATACTTCGTCAAGTGAATAACTTTAGTTTCTTTATTCTATTGCTTTTGTGTGCAAGTGAGATGGATATGTATATGCTGTATTTTATGAATCTCACTTTATTATTATTACAATGTTAAATGTTAAATACTCTCTTCCTTTTTACGTCTTTTTGATCAAAATGGTTTATCTCCTGTAAGTAGGGGTGGGCAAAATTCGGTTTTGAATTAGAATCATTTGAAAACTGAACTGAACTGGTTTTCAGTTTGAAAAAACTGAACCAAACCGATTTTCAGCTCAAAAAACCGAACCGAACTGTTTTATAAACTGGTGAACCGGTTTATTATTTTGAATGGAACCGAACTGGTTTAACATTTTTTCTTGTTCATATAGGCTAAATTTTACATAATTACCCCTAATTACTTCTAAAAAAAATCCGGTTCTAATTTTTTCGAACTAAAAACCGGTTCGGTTCAATTTTTTTGAACTGAAAACCAGTTTGGTTCGGTTTTTTTAACTGAAAACCGGTTCGGTTCGGTTTTAACTTAAAAAAATCAGTTCGAAAACAGTTTGGTTCTCAATTTTTATAAATCAGTTCAATTCAACAGTTTGATTCAGTTTTTGGTTTTCTTGAACACCCCTACCTGTAAGGATGTGATTGTAGAATACATTGATAATAATTTGATAATTGAAATTGATTTGCTAATTTAATTATTTTATCCTAGAGAAAGTAATAGATATACTAGCATTAATTAAAAACTAGGATACATTTAAATACATGGAAAAGAAATGATGATTAACATTAATACAAATGCAATTTATAATATTATAAAGTTATAATATATTTGTATATATCCACAACAACCAAAGCACGCTTACATTACATAGATGTTTGTAGTTTGTTATACATGAATGAATATTGAATTAAGCAGTAGAAGGCATAATGGGAGATGAAGTTTGATGATTTGGGTGTAATAAAGAATGAGAGAGGAGGTCGGGAGCAATGAGAGTATCCCATCCCCTAATTGGGTCATGATGAGCAGCACTAGCACAGGTTACAGGTTGTAATACCATCCCAACCAATGTGGGTCACATGTTGCACGTTTGTTGGGCACCCTATTTCCATCTCCATTTCTACTTCTTCTAATTCCTCTTCTTTCTCCACTACAATCATACATCAAAATAAACAAATTAATCAAATTTAAATTCAAAGAATAATTAAGACTTGTGTCAAAAAAAAAAATTTAGAAAAATAGAAAATTTCGGTTTTAGTTTTTTTAATATTTTTTATTCTATTCTAACATTTTGATGATTACTCACTTTAGTTCATGTTGTCAATATTTTCTTTTTTGATAAGCAAAGATAATCCGATTAAAAGTACAAGAAATATTCTAATTCTAATCCATATACGATTGTAAAGTTTTGGCATTGTTTACATGATCCTACTTATGTATACATTCGAGTTGGTATGCCTATTAGAAAAAACACAACCAACATTCCTACCCACCTTCAAAGCAAACCAGCTTTGATAAAACAAATTTTATTACGAGTAATGTTATTGAAATATAAAATTTAACATAAACTAAAACAAAAGTATAATATTTTAATATTTTAAATAAAATATGATTTTATTGTATTTTATATAATATTCTATTTATATTTTATTTTACATTAAATTTTGTGTTCCAATATCATTACTTAATTTTATTTGTTCTATCAATATTTATTCTTTTGGGTTGTTATGATTAAAAAAAGGTATACCAATATTTATCCATTAGGGGGCGTTGGAGGTGAGTTGAAGCCATATATGGCAATAGTGTCATGTATTTTTATTAGTCACTGCAAATATCTAATAAATCGAGATGACATAGACCAAAAGAGGTAATTCTAAAAAAGTTTATTGAGGAATATTTTTACAAAAAAAAAACTTAAAGTGAAAACTTCTATATTTCCATGAAATGAAAACATATACTTAAGGCATAAATTAATATGTAAAATTCACAGGCGTGCATACTCACCAAACAATTGAGAAAAGTTCTTGAAACCCTTGAACAACTTGTTGAAGGATGGCTTTGGAACAACATCAAGGAGCCTCAAAGAATTCTTCATACTTTCACCAGACAAAATCTCTGAATCCTCCACGCCTTTCGATCCTTCTAATCTTATCATAACATCTAATTAGTAACATCATATACTAATATGCATTTAGAAATTTAAATATATAATGATTTGGCAATATATATATAATATATGAAGAAAAGAATATATCAAATGCTAAAGATTTTCGCACGTCATTATTTTGATATATTGCCTCATTCCTAAAAAAAAAAATACAATAATAAACGACTAATAAAAAACAACACAATGCAAACAACAAATTTGACCATTAGATGAAAAATTATAGTTCATATTGTGACATTACCAAATTGAATTTAAAATATAATAGCACTATAAATCAACTTCATGCAATGATCCTTTGATCATTTTAAGGTCGATCTTAAAGGTAAGGTTACCTAAGACAATTATCTTAGACCACAAAAGAGAATAAAGTTTTATTTGATAAAATATCTCACATTTTACTATTTTTAAAACTAAAATTAATAAAATTTTATTTAAAATTAATATTTTCTTAATAAGTATTAAATTGATTGACTTTATTATTATCAATTAAAAGAAATTACACGAAATCAATTATATTAATTCAATAAATAATTTTACCAAAATACTGTTACGGAGATTATAATATTTCATCTTAATTAAACCTTCGAATGTGTTGGGTACTCTAATTTTTGTTATTTTATGATTAGCTAAAAGGGAAGTGGTGCAAAGAATTAATTAATGGTGCCATATAAATAGCAAGTAAATATGTATATGATTGTTGATGATATGATATTAAAAGAGATAGGGAGAGACTTATTGCATCATGTAGTGAGTTGGTGTCTTGTTTTGATCTTCGTGGCTGTGGAACACCAACAGCAACACTGGCCTCAGAGATACAACCAGCTGAGAAAGGAAGAATCACAAGCCTTTCCATTCTTTGTCTCATTCTCTCTTAGGAACAATTGGAATTGAAATTAATCCACCAAAATATGCAACCCTTTGTATTGATATTTGACAACTACAATATATAGCTACTTAGCTACTCCATTTCGATTCAATTTGTTGTGAAGCATGCTATGATTACGTATAGAAAGTCAAGCTACATATCATTAATAAATTCGTTTGGTGAGTGAAAGGGACCATACACACATACGCAATAGTGTAACACACATGATTTGATTTCGACTTTTTTAATGTTACTTAGAGATATATTACCTGTACATTCTTTATATGATTTATCTTTTAAAAAATGCCAAAACACCTTTAAAAAATTAATCAAATTTATAAGATGAGTTTGTTGATTAAAAAAAATAACCGATCACAAAGAGTGTTATAAAAAGTATACATTCAATTGAGTGTGTTACTAGGACATAAATTGTAAATTTATATATTTGGATTCCGTAATTTTGTCACGCAGTTAATATCTCAACAATTTGATTTGAAATGAAATATTAAAATTATTTAAAATTATGGCTCAATTGGTAGTGGGAATGTAATGAGGCGGTACTTATCTCCCAGGTACGGGTTCGAATCTCACAGAAGGCAAAAATTCGCATCGCAGGTAATGGTCGGGGTTCATTTAACGGTCGATGCATAATTCTATTAAATCATTTCAATATAACGAACATTACCAAGAAAAAGTTAGTTGAGTAGTGAATGAATAAAGTGAATACCTATGCACATTGAGAGAATAGATCACATCATAATTTTCTCCTTCAAGTGCCACCGTATCTACTTTAATCACCATTCCTTCGTTTACCTCTCTTCTACAATAAGTCATCAACAATTTATTATTATTTATATTTATCTTTTCCTTGTAAGTTAGTTAGATTATAAATTTATAAAAAAAAAATTAATTTATATACACGATAGTGTAAAAAAATGTTACACGTGCATTCAATTAAATTACTTTATAATAACACTTTTTTATGTTAGGTTCTAAAATATCTCTAAAAATACTTATTTGACGTATTTTGATTGCACGTGAAAAAAAAAGTTTTAGACCATCAACGTCACCATCATTGTATAGAAATTAATCTCATTTATAAAATATAAAATACATTTATGTTTTATTTAAATAAAATCCCTTATATATCTATTATGTTCCTTTTTGTTTACTTGTTTTGGACTCGAACTAGGAGTAGTGCATTCCAAGCGAACTTCGAAATGAATCTACACATCCACAAGATGGAGACCAAATATGATATTTCTTCAATACAAAGAAGCATCATTGATTGTAGGAATCGAAAATGGGTTTGTTGAAGCAGGTTGATGAGTTGTCTACCTTTGAGTGCATTACTTATACTAAATTTGATGTATGTTGATTAACGGAAGCTTAGCAACTTAATGAAGCTTAAATCAATTAATTTTTAATTAGTCTTCTTTCTTGAGGGGGAAAAAACTAACGAATCCATATTGACGATATAGAAAAATTGTAATGATTAAACTGTTCCTGTAATTAATGTCAATTAATTAATTAAGCTAGCAATAAAATAATGGTAATTTTGTCTTTATCTTAACCGACAATGCTGTTTGTTCATCTAGTCCATGATGAGTGCATTCATAGCTAAAAATAACATAACTTCATAAATGTTGTAATTAGTAAATGACGAATCAATCAAGAGTATTTAAGTTCCAACTCTAACTTGAACAAATTCTGGTCAGATTTTATTTATTTATTTAGCTGAATCTCAAACTACTATGACTTATTTCACATGAGAATAAAAAAAATTAAGACAAAAAAACTTAAATCTGTCAAGTTAGTCCTCTTATTATATATTGACAAAATATTATAGAGCGACTAAATGGACAAATTTTTATATAGTTTAAAGATTAATTTAACGAATTTTATATAATTTAATGAGTATTTATTATTTTCATATAGTTTAGGGGTCAAGTAAAGGAAAGTGATACTTGAGAGAGTAAATTTGATTTAGTCATTAAAATTATGGAAGTGTTGGTGACTTAGTGGACCACTTAAACAGAGCCGGTAAACATTTTTAATGTTGGGTATAGATTGGCAGAGAGAGAGACGATGAACACTCAACCATAAATTGGTAAAAACCAATTACTCTTAACATCTACTTCTTGGGTTTAATTTCTGCACACATTGTAAAAATCATATTCAATCATTTTTTTAGGCATTCCAATCATGTTTAAGTATAAAGTGAAAATCTTTTTTTATATAAAACGATGGAGAGTTCGAGGGAGTGCGAAAGCAACAACGGATCAAATATTTCAAGATCTACTAGATATTTTCACATTATATCTCAACTCAAAACTTTAAAGCATTAGGTATATATGTCACATATCTTATATATCTAACATTTTCTTTATTTCTAGTCGATATTAAACTAACCACTCACCTTGAATTATAACAATATTTCTCTCAAGCGTGAGTCACCCAAATCAGTATACTTGATCCACACTAGAATCTCACTCTCGCTCCCCATCAAGCCGAACTATGATTTTGAGAACACTTGTGGGAGAATTTAGGAGCGCGGGAGAAACAACGAGTCAAATACTCTAAGATCACAAGAGACTTTGACACCACATCTCCACCCAAAATCTTAAGGCAATGGATAGAGATGTGATGTCAAAGTCTCTTATAATTCTAAAGTATTTAATTCGTTGTTGCTCCCCAACACTACTCGAGTATGTTGTGCATAATAATTACTCTTTTTCTATACTACTAGTATGTCATACATGATAATTGAACTCTTATTTCTTTGCCATCCAAAACCAAAACATGAGGGAAAAATATTTCTGCCATTTCTTTTGTTTAAAAAGATTAATTATAATAAGTGTAAATCAATATTTTGCTCCTCAAAATTGTAAGGATAAGACAATTTAATCTCTTAAATTAATGAATGTTAGTCAATTTAGTTTCTCCACCAAAATATCTCTTTAGAAAATATTTACAAAGTCAATAAAAAACCTGCATATCAATGAAAAACAAACATAATTTTTTTCAAATTATGTTGCTAAACTCAGAAAATAGATTAAATGAGCTGAAGTTCTTAAATTTAATAGACTAATTTGCCCTTTCACAATTTTAAAGATTAAATTATCCGACCTTCACTATTTTAACGACCAAAATACTTATTTACTATTATAATAATGCTTAAATTCTAAAGCGACTAAGCACAAGAAGAATACTACTAGTAGTACTAAGGAATAATAGTAGTGCTACAAATTAAAAACTTCTGACAGAGCTACCTTGCTGTACACGCCCTTAAGCATCAAGATTCAAGACAATTTGGTGAGTTCTGTGTCAGGATATACAAACTTAAGACAGTAGTATAAACTAATATAAAGGTTTCAACTTTCAATCAAGTAGGCATAGACACCAAAACTTTTGGCTGAATCCAATAAAAAAACATTTAATAAAAATTTGTTTACTTCACCCAAAAAAAATTTAATCTAATAGGATCCATTTAGATGCTTTGGACATCTTCAGGAAGTTTGTTACACGAGGTTGATTAATTAAGGTTTGAGAAAGTCCACAAATTTTTCCCTAACAAAGATGACCAGACAGGCTGCATCTATATGCAATTCGTCCATACTTTAATTATGTTTTTATGCTTTTTTTGTTTGTTAAACCTCCTGTTTCCAAGGTAAAAAAACTCTGGTTAAGGATTGTTTTAGCTAAGACTCAAACTTGGGTTCTGCCAAAATATTTGTCTTTAACCAAAACTTATTAACTACTTGACCCCAACCACTTAGTTATGCTTTTACACTGTTCAGTATTCTAAAATAAACTTAACACATTTATTTTTAAAGTTTTGGAAGAATAAACACTAAAGCCCAAATTTGGAACCCCATCTTTTAGGCCTTTGTAAACAGGTCAACCTAGCCCAGTCCTTACTTGACTGGCCCAGCTGAGCTATGCTTTTTTTTTTTTGTTAACTATGTTACAGTGTGAACTGTGAAGTATCTATCAGCGAAGATTAGTCTTCATCAGAGAACTTGGTTGATCAACTTTAGTGGTGTCTTTTCTCCTAACCAAATTTTTCTCACATGACTCAAAACTGAGTTTTTGCTTTAGGAATCTGACTCTGGGTTGAGCTAGTCCATTTTGAATGCTGAATACAAAAAATATAATATATCACAAAAATCATTGTTAGTAACAATCATAAAACATACCACAGTCATGTTTTGAGCAGGACTTAGATGATTGAGTGTAAAAAGAACATAACTTCCATCCAATCTGATGTTCTACTTCATAAACACTTCGAATCAATATACAAATGGTGATACATTATAGATGATATTGAGATTGAAATGACTGGTCAGTCTAACATCTAATAACAAAATCAATATATGAGTTGGGATCTTCATAATAAATATTTTTAAAAAGTAGAAAATATGACCCATGGATTTAAAGCAACCTGGAACCAATAACTTGGATGAAGATCCCCCTGCTACATTTTTACCTCATTGCTAAAAAGGTTCAGATGGACTGATAAGTTGAAATGTGCATGCACACCATGAAGTTATGATGAGTGGTGTCAGAACATCAAGATTCAAGACTATAAGTTGTAGATACATTTTACCTCTCGTGTCACCAATAGTCTCCACAAGAGCAACTACCCTGCTTAAAATGATGGAACCTATGTGTATCTCTAACAATTATTTCACGTTCTAGAAGATGAGATGCATACTTGATGAAGTTATGGCAATCAGTACAAATGCGAAGGTTCTTCATGATTCGAATTGGAGTCCTCATGGAAGTGCTCATGATACCAAAGACAAGTGCAAGTTTTTCACTGTGATGACTAATGAGTACTTCCCCTTGCTCTTCTTCTACATCCTGCATAACCACTTTTACATCAAGGGAATATCCAATTTCCTTCAATCTTCCTATTAAAGAGTCTAGATATGAATATATTTCCTTGTCTTGTGGATGAGACCTATCTCCAACTATAAAAGTGTGGATTTGATCTTTTAGCTGAATCCAAGATTGACCTGGCTGCTTCTTAACCCCTCTTTGATGCATTAAACTTCTGACTGTGGCAGCCTCGTCCCATCGATGATTCAAAGAACACATGTTCGATAGCAAAATATACGCACCCGGATCAGACGGTGCACTTTGAAGTAACATTTCAGAAACCCATTTTCCCATCTTAAAATCTTTATGAAGTTGACACGAAGATAAAAATGATCTCCATACAGAAGTCAAGTGAGAGATACCATTTTCAAAGATAAAGTTCTTTGCTTCAATCAAGTAACCTGCTCTGCCATAAAGATTGACCATAGAAGTGTAATGTTCAACTTCAGGGTTTATGTGGTAAGTATCTTTCATCATCTTAAAATATCTACATCCTTCTTCAATAAGCCCTACATGGCTGCATGCATTTAAAACCCCTACAAAAGTAACCTCATTTGGAATGATACCTTGATTCAACATTCCTTCGAAAAGACTGATTGCCTCCAAACCTTGACCATGTAGAGCACAGCCAGCTATCATTGAAGTCCACAAGACAACATTTGGTTCATTGATTTGTCGAAAAATCATCCAAGCTTCGTCCAAGTTACCAGATTTAGAATACATATCAATTAAAGACGAACCAACATAAGCATCTACTCTATGCCCAATTTTTTGAATGTAGGCATGAACCTGCTTACCAAACTCCAAAATTCCAGCATTAGCACAGGCAGATATAATCGTTACAACAGTTCGAATATCCACTACAACCAGTTCGTGAACCATTGACCTGAAAGTTTTCATACCGTCTTCATACTTACCATTCCAAACATAACCAGAAACCATTGAACTCCATGAAACTATTCCTGCCTTTGGTTCCTTGCAAGTAATAACTCCAAAATTACCTTTTCTCAAAAAATTCAGAGGTACATCTTTGAGAATTGTAGATGCCTTATCCATTCTCCCACACTTTCCATACATTTCCACAAGCGAACTCCTTATAAAGCCATCACTATTGAGGCCAAATTTTAAGACTCTCCCATGAAGTTGTCTCCCAATCTCAACAAGTGACAAAGAGGAAGCCAAAATAAGAGCTATGGAGAATGTGACTGCAGAGAATTCAGTCCCAAATTCCACCATACAATAGAGTTGTTGCAAAGCAAATCTTTCATAACCATGTTGCATCAGTCCATCTATGATAGTATTCCAACTCACAACATCCTTGTAAGGCAAGTTCCTGAACATATCAAGAGACTTCTCCACATCTCCTTCACGAAGATACGCACCGATCATTATATTCCACGACACAACGTCTACCTCATTCATCGATTCAAAAAAACTTTCAGCATTTTCAAAAGCCTTGCATTTCAAGTAAAGATCAAGAATAGAGTTCTCCAGTACAACATCTCCACCAACCCCATTCCTGAGAATCCAAGCATGGATTCCCTTACCCAATTGAAGATTGTTTTCAGCTGAACAACACTTGAAAACACTAGACAATGTGTACTGATTTGGACAAGCACCCTTTTCCTGCATTTCTCTAAAAAGGCTAAAGACACGCTCTGAAGAGCCAGCTCTTGCAAAACCTGATATCAGGATGGTCCATGTCTGAGTGTTTTTGTGGAGAATTTCATCAAACAGCTTATGGGCATGGTTCAAGTTGCTGGATTTAACATAGAGAGACAAAAGATAGTTAGCCAAGTTCAAATTTTGATTCTTGAAGAAGTGTGCATGAAGGGCACCGAGTGGTGGTGGTGATCCAATGGATATTTTGGAGTGAAGAAAGGAACATGGATGGCGCCAACGAGAGTGAAATGGAGTGGTAACAATATGAAAATTAATCGATGAAACATGGTTGGTGAATTTCCGGCAAGATCCAAGGTAATGATAACCCATAAAAAGGAGTGTTGCCACCCAACCTTAGAATTGTAAAACTCATTCATAGATAGTATGCAAATTTCAGCATAATGTTATGCGGGTTTGTTGAGAGAAGCTAAAACCGAGAAGATGATTCTCGGTTATTTTAATTTTAATTCATCTCGCGAATTTCATCCAACAATTTCCTTTTCTAATATTATTTCAGCCCCTGAACTTTTTTAATGAACCACCTTTTGTCAAATTTGTATAACCTACCGTTATTTCATTTTAATTTTATAAATTAAACCTTTAAAATATCATATTTTTATTGATTATATGTCTTATACTATTGGAACCAACTATAGTTATAACAACTTAGTTTAAATTTTACTATATATTTCTCAGACTCCGAATTACTTGGACACATATCTCCTCAAAATCGGAGATTAAGACCAACACAAAAATATTTCAAAATGAAATTCACTTTGATTTGAAAAGCAAGTCTTCTAATTCATAATTTGAACTGAAGCACAATTCAATGTGTTGTAGAGTAAGAGTTTCTACTTCATAGTCAAAGTCATAATTGAAATCGTGTTTGACGTCCTCCATGAAACTTGCACGAATATCTTGGTCTATAGACGACCATCTATTTAAATGGTCTACATTAGAATTTACACGTGTTAAATTCCAAAATCCAAAAGTAGGAGGGAGACCATCAAATTAAAGCTTAAATATATTATGCATAAAAGCCAGGCCAACGTTCAACAAAGTATGGTGAGAACTGAGAAGGGATATACTTTTGCCCTTCAAAAAATAATGATAATAAAATAACAATGGATGTCTATTCAAAATATTTTACAAAAAAAGAATGGGGTACAAAATCTTATATTCCAGTTAGGATCAAGCTTTCCTAGGGAGTAGATACTACATACAACAGATTAAACAAATTCTATAACATTGGACAACCATAAAGTGAAAAAAGCAAGGTAAAAAGGAGCATAAACAAGCCATTATGAATAATATAAGATTAATCAGCACTTGTATTAATCTAGAGGAGGGTAGAAGTATGAAGACAAAGAAAAGCCGAGGAAGAGCAAGCCACCAACTGTGGCTACAGAGCGTTGAGAAATCCTAGATGCCAGCATGCTTCCTCCAACCACGGCCACTGAAGTACAGATTGTGTGTCCGATAGTGGCCCCAGTTGCTACTCCGAGTGCGTTTTTGTGTGTTGCCAGCTGCACAAGGAAATTAAAGGTCATGAACAAAAGTACAAAACAAAAACCACATACACCAATTAAAGATTGAAGCCATAAAATCTATACGGAAAGCAGAAAATGTACAAATATTTAGGGTGTCGAGAGAGAGAGAGTTTCTTACTGCAATTGTAGCAATCTGGCTTCGGTCGCCCCACTCAGCAAGGAATGTTAAAATAAAAGACTGCATAAATTAGAAGAAAGTGTTAACAACAAATTATCATCTTGAGGTCAAACTGAGTGATGGAAATTTTTTTTAAAAAAAAGTAAATGATGCAAGAGTTGTACTTACCTCCAAAAATATGGGGGTACAAAATCTTGAAAAGAACCGCCGATACGATGTTTTCCCTTGTCCACTTTCAAGTTTTTCTTCAACCTAGTTAGCAAGAAAAAAATCTTAGCAATTACCAAGTTTAACACTTTTCTTTTAACTGAACCAAACAGTACATCATTAACCATCTAATCCCTGCAGGCTATAGCATGTTACAGGTAATTAATTGAGCCTCCTTCCCCATGGCAAAGTGACCAGGTGGAGTAACAAGGAAACTACAACAGAAACCAAGTAGCAACCTGAACAGTTGCATATATATTAAGATTCTAGATCTTAACATATTTAAACAAACATTAAGGTCAGTCATCAGTATATTTGAATTTTTAACTAACACAAATATGGTAAATGTTCAAAAAAATGTGCCATCTAGAATAAAGGTACTCGAAGCAATACATATGTATGCCTACAAGTACAAAGCTATAAAATAAATGCAGAGAATTGAACTGTGGCAAATATTTTACTATAAAGTGTCACAAAAAGCATACTTCTTCCATTTCTTTCTTCTGTGAAGATTTTGGATCTGATCTCCAAGCAATGTACAGCAGTCGTAACCCAAAGAAAAGATAAAGAACTGCATATAACATAAAAAAGGATAGGCTTAGCTTCACCTTAAAAAAAATTGAACTTATAAATGAAATTAGCAACTATCCATAAACACAAGATAATGAATGGAAATTTGGAAACAATTATATCAGTGAATCCTAGAGGCAAGGCATGGAACTAAACAGATAACATTACTATTGGAATTAAACAGAAACACGTCAACAATGATAATATTGAAACATATAACAATAGTACATGGAATTAAACAGAAACACGTCAACAATGCTAATTACGGTAGCTTTTGTCACAAGTGCCGGAGTGCAGACTCAGCCATTGTGATTCAAGACAGCAAAGGTATCACTGAGAATTTTACCTGTAGCAGCACTATTTGTATGCTTCTTTGAAATCAAATTTGGCACAATCCTTCCTAGTCCTGTAGAAAGTACCTAATGGACACATACAATAACTTTAATCCAGATAACATTGATAATAGGAGTTAGAGCACCGAGAAATAGTGCTCTATAGTTGCTAAAACCAGTCCATCACAATACCATGCAAAAATCATCCCGAAATGAGAACCAAAAAAGCAGGAACGTTGAAGCTAACACATTACTGTTGCACTTACAGTCATTATAATCAAGGCAGTGAGTGCTCCAGACAAGACAATTGACTTAGGGTGGCGCATAGCCATAAGAGCTGCTATTATAAATGTCTCATCCCCAATCTAGCATGGAAAAAGATTTCAGTTATAATTCATAAATCAAACATAGAAAAGATGAAACAAAAGCATTCCTAACAATCCAACTGCCCATACTTGTTACATTATAGCTAGAGCCTAGTTGGATAAAATTCTCAAAAAGCATTTATAGAAAGAAAATGTTAAAAGAATCTTCCAATAACTATTAGTTTTTAAAACAACCATTTCTCGAATAAGTAGATATTAGCTTCTGCATCTGAACTTTTTCAGAACATCTCTCTTTTAACTTCAACATCTAGAAGCTTATAAGAACTTTTTTGTGAGTGAACCCGTACTTATTATAATAGAGAAGCTTCAATAAGCTAGAGCCTAGAAGCTAAATAGCTAATTCATACTTTGCTTCAGTTTGATAACTAATAGGTAGACATCAGTTAGGTTAGTCTAGTTTGCAGAATCAACAATTAGTCACTAGTCGATTTCTTTCCATATAAAGCCACACATTTAACTCATTCAATCAATTTCAGTTTCCTCTAACATACTGCTCCCTTGAATTCCTCTTGCTCTAATCACATTTTACAACTCAAAATTTCTGCAAGAATGTATAAAATTCAACAAAAACGAAACCAAAACCAAAGCAAAAACATCTTGTTCTTAAAAAATTGGATCAAGCGATAATTCTTAACAACTCTAGTTTTCCTACAACACAAGCTATGATTTAAAATAGGTAGTTAAAATTGAGCAATGATATGAGAACATGAAGGTTTTGTTAAACTAACCTCACTGACGAGGATCATTGATAAACTAGCAAAGAAAGCATCGAAGAGTCCAACGCCAGAGGAATCCAAGCTAAGAGAAAGAACCGAACCATTCTCTATATCATTCAACGCAACCTGTTCAATGCAATCGCAAACACATTCATTTCCAGTTTCTAAGCATCCGATTCAGTTTTCACAACAATTTAACAATGAACAAAACGACAAAAAAAAAAAAGAGCGAGGTTAAGGATTCTCACTTTGGCACGGCGACCGAGATCCACAGATCCACCAGATTCTTGCCTCTCATTGTGAGCCAGAGAATCCTATGCAATTAAACAAACACATTACGGCGGCGATTGAAGATTGAAAACGCGTAGAACGGAGGAGAAAGGAAGCTGACCTGAGCGAAGGTTTGAAAGAGGAAGCAGAGGAGAAGGAGGAGATGAAGAGCGAGAACGGTTATTCTTCGATTGTTGAATCGCAGAGACATTGTGAATCTGTGACGGTTGAAATTGCGAGGGAAGAAGAAGAGGAGAAAATTGAAGAAAATAAAAGAAAAGTAATTAATATTATTTATTTATATTTAATTGTAAGGGGGATTTTGATTTTTTAGTAAAAAGAAGAAAGTTAGAAGGTGGAAAGATCACGGGATCTGGTTATGGTTTGATTCGGATCTGAGTTGCGATAGCGTAAATTGAAATGAAGATGATGATGGAGAGATGCAAGATCCCCGAACACTGTTTTTGCTACTTTACGCATTTTCTACGATTCTAGTTTTTTGTGTCTGGCGTTGCGAGTTATTGCCACTATCGAGAGACCAAAGCCTCATAACTCACCCTATACCCTCTCTTGCCCGGAAGCTACCAAGCAGGCCAATTCATTCATCCGGTCGGTGTAACCAAAATGGATTTTGTTAAGATTTTTTTTTTTCTTGAAAATTGTTAAGATCTTTTTTAAAAGCACTTCTTAACAATTCTGAAAATAAATTTTTGTTATAAAATTTTTTGAACTTTTAAAGATCGAGTGCTGTGCAAAGGTATGACAGTATAAAATAATTTAGTGTAATTATAATATTAGTGTCTCTATTATTATTAATTTGTGGTAGTTTCTATTTTAAAAGTAGATAATATTTTCTTTCATATTTTTAAATTAAAAAATGACATATATTTTTAATGATGTAATATACAATTTTATAATATACAATCATCTAGACGTATTAATTATTCATGTGTCATTAATTAAATTAAAAATATAAATAAAAAAAATGAAGTTGAAAGCTAAATTTTTACAGCATTTCATTTCAATTTCATGTATGATAATTATTTTATATCATTGTATCATATGTCACGCTATTTACATCTCAAATCATCATTCTTTAGTTAAAAAATCAAAGAGAAAGACCGAAATATCGATTTTTAAAACAAGTGACCAATTTTGTAAATTAGTAAAAATATAAAAACTAAAACTATAGTTAATCTAAATAATTTTATATTGTCATTCGATTTATCACATCGTATTATATTATAATCAACTAAAATTATTTAACTATACCTTAAAATGCACTCTTGTTTAGGACATAGATTAACATTTGTCAAACAAAATTACTAATTTGGACTTGGATGGCATGTCGTAGCAATTTTACACATCTTGATGCAGTCGACAATCTCAATCTCAATCGTTGATTTGAAATTTATGGTTTAAATGTCAATTTAAAATATGATCTATTACATTATTCTAATGTAGTAACGGGAATTCAAATTCTATTTGATCTTAATTTTGTTCATCTTTTTAATCTTTTGAGAAGTTATTCATTTGTATCTAAAAGGAAAGTAGCAAAATACATAACACCGTTATATCTAATTTATATAAAATCAAAATTATTTGTTTTCCTGATTTAAAAAATAATACATCAACTTATAAAATTATGAATATACATGAAAGTTTATGAGCAATAGTAAACAAAAATGTGTAAAATATGAATGATGGTTGCACAATCTTCTCCATTAATTTTATGTTAAATATCTAATATAAAGTGAAGTAGATAAAATTTAATTAGTCTCGTGTGTGTGTGTATATATATATATAAATAGAGAGAGAGAGAGAGAGAATTTTAAATAATTTATATTTGGTCAAAAAGTTATTTTACATTATAACGAAATACTACCTCTGGTGTCATTTAGAAGAGAAAATATCAAAATCATCAAAACCTATATACTAATTAATTGTTTTAATTTTTTTGATTATTTTTACATATATATCTTTATTGAAAATTACGAGACATTAAATATTCATTGATAATATTAAAAAGACAAACATCTTAAATAAATGTATAATATATAATTTAAACAATAAATACACCTTAAAAGTCGTAACTTTTTCTTATACATAGAATAAAAAAATTTTCAAAATCTTTCTTATATAGGACCAGAGGAAGTACTAAAATTTAAATTCTTTAGTACAAAATCTATAATGAATTTTTTGTAAATAAATATCATTTTATGTAAGTTAAAATTATCGAATGCAATAATTGTGCTGAAAAGTTTGTCTTCTGTAATTTGACTATTAGTTGTTTTAAGTAGTAAAACGCAGTCTCTTTTTATGAAATTTTTTTTTTCGGAATAAAATATGTATTTCCAACTTTAGTTTTCATGAATTATTGAAATTTTGTTTTTATATATTGATTAAATTTAATGTATTAATTTTAAAATTTTATTTTGTTACTACTTTTTATATTTTTAGCCCATCATAAATTTTATACTAGCTAGATCACAAAGATGAAAAGGCAAATATTTTGAAACAAAATTACAAATTTGCTATTAAATAAGTGATAAAATAAAATTACAAAATTGCAGCATAAACTTCTAGATTCAAAATTAACGTGAAAGTATATATCAATATGAAAGTAAAAGTAGAATAAATATTTTTTTCAAAGAAATTATTTAAATCTGATAAGATCATATTCAACATTTATTAATTGTGTTAAGTTTTACCGATAACATAAATTAAAAGAAAAATCGTATTCATAACACTTAAAAAAAATGATCTATTTTGTATTTAAATTATATTTTACTTTACAAATGTTTACCTAACTTGAATCATATTTTTTTTCCAATTATATAATGATTATACATGTTTCCACACTAAAATCAATTTTCATTGTCAAACTTTGAACAGTATACAACAAAATTGAGCTATTGTATTATGCATTTTCACTAAAGAAAAAAAATCTATAAAAAAGAAATTATTTGATGTCTATTTATAAACAAACTTCCTTCCCTCTAATAGAAGGGATTGACATGGATGCACGCTCGAGCACCATAAACATAACCAATTATGCGTGAAATTAAAGTTGACACAAACCTTTAAAACTCATCCTCTCAAACGAAACTGTTTCTCTATCGGGTTGAAAAACTGCACAAAATGGAGGTTAATTATTATTGTGTAGGAGTTGGTACAACAAATTGACCTTAAAGTGATGAAGCAGGAGGGTCCAAGAAGGCCATTTCAGAAAGGAAGATGACAGTAGACGTGTTTGCCATAGAAGAGGGTCACGTGCTGTTTTAAAATAGAAATATAATCTAAGCTGTTAATTTTAATTGGAGGGTCAGATTTCATTTCTCTCATTTCTAACAAAAAAAACACCCACCTTATTTGGAAAATGTTTGGTTTTTGGTTTTTTATTTGCAACTTCAAATTTTATTTTGTAATAAAAAAACGATTTGGCATTGTATTTAGATTTTCTTAAAAATTAATTCTACAAACTTATATTCTAAATCTACATTTAACCAAAAGTAACATAGTGAATACTTTTAAATTATCAATTTCACATTTAGAAATATAAAAAAAATTCTATCCATTTTATCAATAAATACAAAATTCACATTATATTATAATAAAATATATATTATTTTTAATAAATATACATTTAAAAGTATATTTGATTGTATAATCTAAACAAATTTTATTTTATAAAAATGACATTTGTAGAAAAAAAATTAAAAACATAAATTAGTTAAGAAAAACTTAATGTTAACTAAAAGTACGGTTGTAAAATAAAATATACTTAAAAATACGTAAATTAATGTTAATTCAAACACATATTTAATATACTTTATTTATTTGGTGTTAACAAGAAATACAATAATATTCAATTTTAAAATTTATATTAAAACTAAAAGCGTTAATTTTAAAATTGAGAAATTAATTATAATAATTAATAAAAAAAGGGAAGACAGAGACCACAATTAAACTTCTAATTTTTTTCCTCCGTGTCAACTTCACACTAAAACAGCAGCAGGCCATCTTCCACGAACCAATGGTTCCAAATTTGGTTATCCACTCATTTTGCTTTTCTTTTTCTTTTCTTTTTTTTTTTCTTTTGCTTTTGTACACCAAATACTGGCCAATCTACCACATGATTTATCAAAATCAAGTTATCAACCCAACTCAACCGTGCTTTATCTATTATTATTTTTAAAAAGGAATTATTTCAACTTTTATTTTTAAAAAGGGAAGATAAAAACAAAAACAAAAATAAGAAACTAGTGGCCAACAAACACCACTCTTATATCTTCAATTAGCTCTTAATATATAATAGAAGGTCAATAATCTTCTTTCTTTTGTTTCTCTATCTTTCAATTTTTGTCAAAAAGTCACTCTACTTTTCTTTCCAAAAAGGTAGAGGATCTAATTTCTAATGAAAGACATGGCAGAAGAGTCTCAATAAAAAATGCTAGAGACTCATAATTATAGACACCTAATTCCACAAGGAAATCAGCACATGAATTCTCCTCCCAGAGGGTGATCCAATTTCACGACCCAATCTCGAACAAACAGCTTTCGAACAACGAAAAATAAGATTCTCATAACAATGATGTACCTCTTAGTACTAACTATTCATAGTTTGGTTTAGGAAGAAAATTGAACGAAGTTAGCGTCACATAAGTTTAATAATAGTTGGGTAAAACCAATTTGTTAATGGTTTGTCCTCAACCAAACTGAACTATATAATTAAAGGTTTTGATTATTTTAAATTGAACCAAAACTACTTTTACAAAAAAGGTCAACTATACCTTTTCGAATCAATCTAATTTTTTTTGAACGGAATGGTATAAAATTGTAATTATTTATGAGTTTGAGTCTAAGTTGAACTAAACCAATCAATTCGACCTTTGTTGATTTGAAATATAATTTTACATAATTTTAAAATAGATCGCATAATACTTAAATCAAACTCTTATCTTTTATTAACATTATTTTAATATTGATATCTTAAACAATGTGTTATGTTCAAATATATATATATATATATATATATATATATATATATATTAGTTAAGAAAGTTGTATTAGTAGTGTAAAAATTTGGATTTAATTTGTATACATCGACAATGTAAAGATATTTTATATTATCAATTAATTATAACCGTCAGATTAATAAAACAGTTTAACTTTTATTATAATTACTTTTAAAGTCACACTTATGGATGATGTGATATGCTGACATTGTAAAACCTTTTATATTGACAAAACATAACAATTAAACTAAAAAAATAGATTTTTAGAAACTAACTTTTAATTATTAAAATTATCAACCAAAATTTGATTTGTTAGCTCTATCTTATAAGCGTTAAGAGTTTGATCGTCAATATATTTTTATAAATTTACAACTTAAATTTTTTTATATACAATACTATATTATATCTTTTTATTTATCTATTAAAATTTTAAAAATTTGACCACCAGCCTTAACATTCAAACTCCGCTACTAATTAATCATTCAAACTCCGCCACTAATTAATCGCAAACTCAAAGGAAACATTCCCAACCACATTTAGGCTTCCAAGAAGTGAAACAATCAATTAGAACTATCCAAGCCAAAAATATGCATGTACGTGAGGAGAGAAGAAGATACATATGTTTGGGTAGAAATATCAAAGCTATATACCCTGATGAAAATTCTCAAAATACATACTTCAACACTTGTTCCGCGCTCACCAAATCTTCCAAAGCTCAAGCAACAATCACCCCATCTATACATTTGTCAATCTGCTTAAGCCATCTATGCAACAATAAAAAATTTAAAACAAATATAATGAAGAAATTATAAGAAAATTTATATAACCGATTATATTAACTATGTATATACATACCAATACTATGAAAAAAGCATTCAAACAGAAATTCAAATATATATATATTAAAGTGAAGAACCATTTTAGTCATTGAGAAAGCTGTGTGACTCAATTTAGTTCTTAACAAAAACAGAAAAATAATTTTTGGTTTTGAGAAAATTAGAAGTTTGGTTGATGAATGAAAGGTGGATAAGTGAAAAAGAATAAAAAATAAGATGATTATTTAGTAGTTTGATATCAGAGAAAAAAATGATAAAGTGTATAAAAATATGTCTAAATTTTGTTATTTATTTATTAGGCATAATACATTATGCGGTCCTTTAAGTTTCACGAAAATAACAAATTAGTCATTTAACTTTTTTTTGGGTATCAAATTAGTCTTTTATCTTTTGTTTTGTATCTAATTAGTCATTTATCTAGTTAGTCTTTTATGATTGTATCATAACACAAGAAGTTGGTTTTACCATCTCCAACTCGTTTTTTTTTTCTTTCTATTTGATTAAAATAAGTGGTTTCCACATACATTGTGTTCTTTTTTCTTGTTTTGTTTTATCATTTCGTCGTTTGAGTGCAACGTTATTTTGTTCTTGTATGGTTGCAGCGTTTTTGTTTGTTTTAAGTTTGCACTTCTTGTGTTTGTATAAATGTCTGAGAATGACTTGTTTATTCAATACCTTATTTTGAGTAAGAGGCTTATGGAAATTATCACCAAATTCGACACTCACTCAGCCTTACACATGACTTGCCAATATATGGTTGAATCGGTCGTGTCAAAGACTACCTATAGTCGATATGAACGAACACCAACAAATATTTTTTTTCTTCTAAAGATGGATGAGATTAAAGATGGTGGATCTTGCATTATTGTTGATCATTGACCATATGCCTTAGAAATTAGTTTGGTTGTTATGATTAAGTTTATGTTTAGGTAATTTTTTTGATTGGCTTCTAAAATATGTATATGTATTGTTGAATTCAATATATGAATGGAGAATGTCACAATCTATGATCAATTTAACTGTAATGTTCTCATGTTAGCATTTGAATGGAAATTACTTTTTTGTCAAAAAAAATAAAATTATTCCTTTATATTTGTAAATATTGACATCGTTGATTCTAATTTCAAATTAGCTAAACTGAAACCTAAAATTCACCTTTTTTTGTTGTTGCAATTAGCTCATGTCTTAAGGAGTTTTGATTGCATAATCATAAGAACATAAATTTTCAATTAACTTTTAGAAAAATAATTAAATGAGAAAAAATTCAAGTGAGAGAGATTTTATGGTTTTTGAAATTATACGCAAAATTATCTTAATCGAATACCTGAAATCATATGAAAATTTATTATGTTGTTCGTGATATGATAGATAACACAACTCTTAGTAGAATTTTAAAAATCTTTAGCTAAAAATGATTGAAGTGGGAAACATAGTTCAATACTTTAACTTTTACATACATAAATGATTAACTTGATAAAAAAATTTAAAAGACTAATATGATATTTTTCGTAACTTAAAAGACTATC
>JBBPBP010000003.1:2129047-2141486 GCA_037974735.1 Cicer chorassanicum
GGGGGGGGGGGGGGGGGGGGGGGGGGCTTGTTAGGCCTAAAACTATTCATATGCTGTCACTTACTGGCTTGAGTTTTTTGGAGTTGGTTCATGCACCATCATTTACTTAGTCGGGTTGTTGGTATATATTCCCATCCCATGATTTTATGCGTCATATTGTTTCTCTGTTAGATATAAAACCATGTATGTGTTTCCACCTAATAGCTTAAGTCTTTTATTTAGTTGGTTCATGACACGGTTTCAGAGCCTCTTACCAAGATGTTATGAATTTGATCCTTGTTTTCCTACTATTTCTTTAAAAAAAAAAATAGCATAAGTGCATTGCTTATGCTTTATTCCCAAAGAGCTCTTGTGTGGGGAGGCTTGTTAGGCATAAAACTGTTCATATGCTGTCACTTACTGGCTTGAGTTTTTTGGAGAGTTAGTTCATGGAACCATCATTTACTTAGTTGGGTTGTACCCATCCCATGTCCTTGTCCATAAGGTATTTTGCTTCTAAAAAGCTAAACTTTGCCCTTTGTTGAAGAGCAATTTTATTGTCTGTTTTATTTATTCTTTTCAAATAATACCTTGGCATCATCTGTATGATATGGTTAACAATCCTTTAATCTCTAATTTAATGTAACATGGCAGATATGCACTCATCTTTTTACTAAAAAAACCTACCAATATTGTGATGTGTCAGCATTCTAATGGAACATTAATTATTTCAGGGTCAAATGGGATCAGACAGTCCACAACAAACAATGGGAAATGATCAAACCTATGGAACTTCTCGCCAAGGTGAACCAGAAAATGCAGGTCTCCAAGGGGCATATCCTCAATTCCGTTCTGGCTCTGTTCCATTAGGATTCTATGCTTTGCAAAGAGAGAACATTTTTCCAGAGAGACCTGATCAGCCTGAATGCCAATTCTACATGAAGACTGGAGATTGCAAGTTTGGTGCAGTCTGTCGTTTTCACCATCCACGTGAGAGGAAGATTCCTGCCCCTGATTGTGTTTTGAGTCCCATTGGCCTACCTTTGCGTCCTGTGAGTTGATATCTTGTTATTGGGTTCTATATGTCATGTTTATATTTCATTGTTAAATTATTTTACTTTTGAATTTATAGTTCTCACAGGTTTTTACTTTTGAGTTTGAATAGACCTTGAAAAATAATCTTAATTTTGCATTATTTGATTTTTTACTGCATTATTCTTTAAGTTTTAGATTTGTCTGTACCCAACGCAATGCAGGGCTCTGTGCTCTGTAAAGGAATATTGGGACCCGATATTCAAAATATGGGTCCTCTGGTTTTAGGTTTCACATCTATCTCTCTCCTAAAATGAAGAACTCAATGTTAGAGCTAAAAGGAACAATAATTTAATTTGTAAGCCAGAACAGTGTTGTACATTTTACACCACCTAAAGGAAAGCAGTGATTATAACTTCTTTGGTGTTCTGTGTTGATAAATATGCTGTTGTATATGTTGATAACTTTTTTGTCCTTTTTCAACGTTTTTTTCCTTTACTCCAAAACTTACACTTTAACACATTCCATAAGTTATCAACACAGAATACAAATAAGGTTGAGTTACTAACAGAAATAACGGTTTAAAATTTTCACTTCTATATTGGTCTGTGATAGATTCCCAACTAAGAAGTTACATGAGAAGCAGGGGATCTGCTTCCCATGTAAGCATGGCTAGCAAAGGGAGTAACTAATATCCTATGGTCTCACATTGGAGAGAGGAAAAGGAGAGGAGGCATTATGGGAATAGAGGGAAAGAGTAACCTGTATGAGTTGTTTGAAATATAAACTTTCCTGGTTATGTTGTCCAAAACAAATTGTGATCTTTGGCAGCATTGGTGTTGATGGAGCATATCAGTCCCAAAATATGTATTCAGTATATTTGTGTTATTATTTCCTTTTATCAAATGTGTGAAATACAGTAAATATTGCCTTTCTTTTATTGGGTGAAGTGAACAAATGCATATTTTGTTGTTGTTGTTGTTATCGGAGAGAGATGAGAAGATATACAGTTATTTGTACCAGTATTCTTGTCACATTAGTTTGATACACTGATTGATTTTGGTACAATCTGATAGAGGCACTGTCCCATTTTCTGCAGGGGGAACCTCTTTGTGTCTTCTATTCGCGGTATGGCATATGCAAATTTGGCCCAAGCTGCAAGTTTGATCACCCAATGGGAATCTTCACCTATAATGTATCCACGTCACCTTTAGCTGATGCCCCGGGACGGCGTCTGTTAGGTTCTTCATCAGGACCTGCTGCATTAAGTTTATCATCGGAAGGACTTGTTGAGTCGGGCTCAGCAAAGCCAAGGAGGCTTTCATTATCAGAGACTAGACAGATTCCTTCTGGTGATGATAACATTGATGATGAGGGATAACGTTGTCTCTTGGAAATGGGTCATCTGCTTTTTACAATTTTTTTCTCAGGGGAGAAAGGGTAATCTGTGAATTGATTTCCCCATTTCTGGAGATGTACAGAGTGAAGGCCACAGAGTTCATGTCAAAATGATTCTGTCAATCTACTATTGATGCAGTTGACAAATCCAGTCATTCTGGATTTCATGCTGGCACATTGTATAAATTTCATAAATATATGTCACAATTGGTCAAAATCCAATGTGAACATTTCTTCAGTTTTTAAGCCAATCTATCTATTTAAAATATTATCCAGTGTAAAAATTATCATTCTGGAAATCTATAATAAATCAATGTTTGGCTCCAGTGTGAATCTTTCAGCAAATCCGTTTCTTTCTCAAAACAGTTGGGTTTATGCTTTACACTGTGTTTGTATAGAAATCTGTTTCAATGGCAAGCCAGCAGTGGGATCAATATCCTTTTAATTTTTTTTAAATATTTTGTACATTCATATCAGAATTTAGCTGCTGTCCAAGGAAGTATTGATTATTGTATGTTTGTATGTATATTTTCTTCAAGTAGGAATAATAGCTAGTGTTCTAGAGTTTTATCTATAAATAGTACTTGCCTGTGTCAGTTTTGCAGTGGATTATCTTGGATATTCATTTTGCAGAAGTTGAAAGGCAAAGGGTTTAAACTGTGAATTTCAGTGGCAGCAGGCACATGTTAATTATATGCTCTTTTGCAGATATCAACCTCAATGCAAATGTGACTTTTGTTCTTGAAGAGTTCAAGAATTGCATACTCCAATAAAAGATGGTGGTCCTTTCTGGTGGCTTTATAAGAACTCACATTTTGTGGCTAGACTAGAGGATATCTACAAGCTTATGCAGGTAGGAACTACGTCGATTCTTTCTTTCTCCCTATTTTTACTTTTGATTCATAGAAAACGGTATAAAGTGCATATACACGATTTTGCCTGATCATGTGATTTCCATTATAGTTTTGCCACCCAAATATTGACAAGTTTGTTTAATTGTGCCAGTTTTTGAATATCTAAATATTGCTGCTTGCTTAAATCTTCATATTCCATGATAAGTGGAGTTAACTTGCATGTTTTGCTAATTGGCCTATCATGCCAAGGGAGTAAAGGAGTGCTTCATTGGTTAATAGCACTCAGAACCACGTAAGACTTTTTGTGGGATACATCATTAATTTAGTTGGTTGATGAGTCACATCTAGGCTGAGATCTCAACTACTTCAGAAGGGTCTTTTGAAAAAAAAAACATACAATTGAAAAACTGATGGTAAAAGGATACACCATTAAGAATTGGTTGCTGAATTAGCAAGAATATTTACATATATAGAACTTGATTTAAGTTTTTGTATTTTCCTTTTGTGGGATTATTGTTCTTTTGTCTGCAGAACGTATCATTAAAAGAAGGGATGAGCACTAAATAAATGCTGCATATTGAGTATTCACAACGTAAAGCATATGATAAACACATTTGATGGGATGTTTTCTGTTCATTGGTATTTATGTAGTGCTCGTCTGCTCTGCATTGCTTTAAACCTTTGTGTTTTAGTCTCTAATTTAGATCATGTTCGGATATAAATTTAAAGCGGTGGATGTGGTAAGGAATATCTATTAATCTTACAGCAAAAAATGGAAGGTACAATTAGTAAAGAGTATATATAAAATTAGATAAACAATCGATGAGCGGATAGTAATTTTACAAAACATTAAAGGAGTTGTTGAGAGAATATTTAATACTTGCTATACCAAGAGTCCAAGACAACACAATATATCTGACCTATTAATGTTGTGAGGACGATATGTTTTTTTTCTTTTTCTTTTCTTTCTCTCTATCATTTTCTCTATAAAAATTGGCAAAAATACACATATGGTAAGCACCCATAAAATAATGCGCATTTTGATTCAAATTCAACTTAAAACACTAATTTGGAGAGACAATTCAAGTGAAGATCACTTTTACTTTTAGGATTTAGTTAATATCCATACACAGTGTAAGAGAAAACTAAATATTTTAAGTGAGACCGGTTTTTATTTTGATATAATTTAATTTTTCTTTGGGTCAAAACTCAAACCACAAGTTCTTACTATTGTTATTAGGACCGAGGAGTATTTAATACTTATAGTATTACTTATTAGTATTAAGTTCACCATTACTTTAGTCGGAGACAGCTAAGACAGTTTCTTAAGGACAGAGACATGACCCTCCAAGATATCTCTTATGATTTTTTTTAAGGACCAAGACTGATTGATATATTGGTTTTAAATTGTATTATTGAAAGGATTAATTTATATATATTAACGAGATTTGATGTTAAAAAATATTTGATTTGCATGATAAATACCTTTAAAAAGTAATAGACATAAGTGGTTATAATGTGTTAATAATGTAAAATATTTTACATTATTAGTGTATGCAAATGGTTTTATATTTTATGAGTTGTATTTAATTTTAAAAGTAATCTCAAAATACATATATTTGTAAAAACATAAGTAAGAAAGTATTTTTTAAATATGAAGTTGGACATTCTTATTTGAAAAATTATTGGTGTACATTTAAACATTTTGTATACACTTTGAGAGAGATATAAATAGAAAAAATTGTGTAATATGTTGGTGATGTGATAAAATGGAGAGAGAGATAGATATTGAATGAATGTAAAAAAATTGTGGATGTACAAATATCATTTTTGTAATTTCTAAGGCTGATTCCTACTAAAACATTACTAGTATTCTTAATTATTTAAGCTGTTAGAGCTTAATCTTTTTGGTTAGACAAGAAGAGTATCATTATATTCTTTAGTTCTATAATATGGTGTTTTTATTTATTTATTTATAATGAGTTCTCTAATATAATGTTGACGACAAAAGCTACATATAATCTAAACCATAATGGAACTTTATTTTATCTTGTCAATATCTATACTTATATAAACAAAACCGATCTTGTTTCACTCATTTTTTACCCATTCAGTAATGAATCCATTACTATCGTGTCTTCTCCAACGTAAGCCTATAACTTAGGTGGTGAATGCCAACTTGCATTTTCTTGACCTATTAGGAGGGAAGCTGTGATGAAGTTCATATGCTTGATTAGCTTATGTAGTGCTTCTGTTCACATTAACTCAGTAGTGTGAGGTCCACACTAATTTCCCTTGTTTTTATTGTTGATTACATTTACAGGACCAGTACACTTTTTATTTTTTTCGAGTAAGAAATTTGTTGTTGTTATTTACCTTTAGCTTTAAATATACTATGATTTCAATTATCATTTTATTGATTCTACTTTTATTTTCACCTAATTTATAAGAAATACTTATAGGATAATAAATGATACTATCACAATAAAAAATAATAAATTGTTATAAAAACAAAAAAATTAATCGAACATTTTAATTGGTGTGTTTTGATAATTACATTTTAATTAGTGTGAAAAATCTTTAACATTTCAAAAGATACAAAAAATACATTTTTCACTCTCTCTAAAGCATAAATATTTTCTTTTTATTGGTCAAAAAATCCTTTCTATCTAGTCTCTCCATTTTCTTTGATCAAATTTTAACCCTAAATTAATTTAATGACTCAATGTGTATCTTAATCGTTAGAATAATCCAACCTAAGATTTTGTTGGAGAGACAAGAAGATCATTTTTTTACTCAAGACAAGAAGAGGATATGAGGCTGTGGTTGTTCTTTTTTCCTTTCTTAAAAAGTTTTCAAAGTAAGATCCAACTTAACTAACTTATATAGTATCCAAATTCAAGGTTCATGTTGTCACCATACCATTGTAGCTGTTAGAAAATTTTGAATATGAATTATCTCCAAGAGCAAAATTATACAATTACACACAATAAATAATCTCAACTATTAAATTAAAAAATAATCTCAACCATTAAATTAAAAAATAATCTCAACCATTAAATTAAATTGGGAGTCATGAGGTGGTTTGAGGAATCTGTTCAACTCCTTCTCAACAAAAATGTTTAAATCAACTAAAACTACGTTGTATAACATAAACCAAATCCAACAATTGAGAGATGTATGGGAAATCCATTTTTAGGGTGTGTATGTTTGAAAAGAATCAAAGAACAAAGAAGTTGGAAACCACTTTCATAATTTTGTACTACAGAAATGTGAAAGAGAGAAGTTAAAAAGATACAATTTTAATTCTTTATTTTTATTAATTTACGAAATCGATTCTTATAAAATAGAAATATAATATGTTTTAATGAATTGACATATGATACACTAATGTAAAATTACTAACACCCATTAAAGTGAAATAAAACTTTTAGTTTCAATTTTTGAAATTATTTATTTTTATAATTTAATTAATGATATATGAATAATTAATATATTTTAATTATTACACGTCATTAAAATATCACATAATTTATTTTTTAGTTTAAAAATACAAAAAAGAAATCAAATAGTCAAATTAATAAAAATAAAGAGATCAAATAAGGAGATCAAATGTGTAATTAAACTTTATTTTCTACTGATCTTTTCAATTTTATCAAAGTTAGGCAACAGCTAACAGATAGGTGTGAATGAATTTTTTTTTGTCCAATTGAAAAATAACATCACTTTTATAGTTTTATTTTCTCTAATTTTTATATACCAAACAATATATCAAACCAATTTTATTTCGAATCAATTTTCTCATTTCACAGCTCTTTCTTTCTCAAGCAAGCAAACCCACCCTTTAAGGTTCAATAGTCAAATTTTTTGGCCTTTGTTAGTTTTCTTGCGTTCACACATTTAACAGTTTAAGTGAAATGTATTCAACGACAAAACACAATTCTCATATAAAAAAACGACAGAACACATTTAAGTGAGATGTAGAGAGAAAAAAGAAGTTAGTGCATTTCTTTTTTTAGTGAGATGTAGAGAGAGAGAGAGTTCAACATTTTCGATTAATCTAAATCTCATAGTTTCTTTCTTTCTCTGTCACTCTTCTCTTTATTTCTAGACAACAAGGTCACTCTCCTGTGACCCCTGTTTCTAAAGGAAACCCTTGTTTCTACTTCTCCTCTTTCTTAAACCCTCTCTTGCAACTTCAAACTCATAATTCATTTGTCTTCTCTTTTCTAATTTCTATTCCTTCCCTAAGCTAGCTATTCAGTTTTGTTTCGTTTAGTTCAACTCCTACACAATCAAAACCAAGACAAAGCTCAAATTTTTATATATAAATAGGAACCAAATACTGATTTTTTATACAAAAATTTGAAGCTCATCCATACAAGACAAGATTAACAAGTAGCTCTTTTCCAAACACAAACCTAGGAGTAACTTCAAAAAAAGAAAAAAAAGAAAACCACAAACCTAGGAGTAAGAAGCTCTTGTCAGTGACCAAACCAACCATGATTCCTTCTCACATCCTCATCATTTCTCTCATTTTTGTTTCCATTTTAGTCAGTGAAGCAAGCTTTGTCCATGTAAGTCTTCTCTCTCTTTCTCTCTCCCACATAACCCATAATCTATGTGTACCCTTTTGAATTTAATCACTGATCTAGCTGCTTTTTTTGTTTCTCTACTAAAATTTCTAGTGAATTTTCATGTGGGTAGTTCTAAAAATTGAAAAAGATTGTTTTTTTATGATTAGGAAGCAAATGGGTCATTTCCAATGGTGCCTGTGATGGAAGCCGGGAAGATGGAGATGATGATGATGAATGATAGCAGAAGAAAGCTAGGAAGTTTCAAGATATGTGCTCTATGTACCTGTTGTGGTGGAGCAAAAGGGGTTTGCTTGCCTTCTCCTTGTTGCTATGCTATCAATTGCAACATTCCCAATAGACCTTTTGGTTTCTGTTCATTCACACCCAAGGCTTGTAATTGCTTTGGATGCCATCTTTAATTTCCTTCTTAGTTTGCTTGCTTCCCTTATATTATTATAATTTTATAATAACAGTAATTGAAATTGAGGATTGATTATCTTTAATTAATGATTATTATGTGTTGTTGCAAGTGTGAATGAGAAGTGAAGTGAAGAATATCTGTTCTTGATTTGATTGTTTGTTTAATTATTATTATTATTATATTATTATTGCAGTTTTTACTGGGATTTTTTTAGGAGTGACACATTGTCTTAGTGTCAGAATAGCAATGTTTGATTATATTATATGAAGTACATGAGGAATCAGGTAACATTGTCCCTTCAAGTGGAGTTATTGGGGTTCATCATAATTTTTCACTTTTTTCTAATGAATATAGTAATGCAAGTGCTAAGTTATGCTGTCGTTTGGCTAGGTCTAAGATTCAACTTTACAACTATTTTTTCTCATTTTGTTAAGAGGACTTGTTGTGTTTGTCTATATTTTCATTTGTTTATTTTAATTAACAATAAGATGTTCTTAAGCAGATTGCATTATTGTATATTATATGGTTAGTTTCTAGTATCTACTAATATTTTGCTGTTTCCACTATACTCTCTCTTCATACTACAATCACCTTCACTTCCCCCAAGCATGTGTTGTTTTATTTTGTGTCATAAAGTAGTACTCATGGTATGTTTGGCTTTAGATTAGATTTGCTGGTTCATTAATTAATTAATAAAAGGCTCTTATCTTATAATAATTGATGATCATAAACAAGCATTGCTAGTCTTTGAATTTGTATGTTTACTACTCTTAGTTAGATTTAACAAATGGAAATTTATGACCAAACTTGTAATCAAAGTAAAATAGTGGCATTTAGCTATTATTATAATAAGGTATGAAGAGAGATCATACTCATAGTCATGCTTATTGATTTGTGTGGTCCCATATAATTGATAAATGGGACACCCCTTTGGACGGAAGATAGTTAGTTTTTCACTTACCTTTGATATAGGGGACTGAAGAGTGACAATTTTGGATAGAAGCTCCAATGTAGATAGATGAGTTTTAATTGTTTTTGGAGAAGATAGATGTGATGATATTAATGCATATTGGTGTACCCATGTGTATATATTAAGGTGGGTGGTGGTTGGGTAGGAATAGTAGGGCAATTAAGCCTTAGCTACTATCAATTTTAAGTTGTTGGTTCAGTTTACTACCCTTTGCTTCATAATTGACTCATGTCACATGTATCAACATAATAAGAATTAGTCTTTGTATTAGCATTATTCTTTCTTTTCTAAAAAATGGTATATACTAATAGTATAATACTAATGCCAATACTTATGTAAGGATAAAGGCTTGTGGCTATATATGCTTTGGTGGACCTGGATTGAATGCTGTAAAGATATCACACAGTTATAACCGGTAACAAATTTCGTCCGGCCGTTCAACTTAAGATTAGACGGTCAGTAAATTAATTGTAAATGGTATTTGACATTGATTAGAGATCAGATGGTCCAGATTTGTAAATGTGCGACGTAGTTACAACATGGAATCTATTTCCATGCTTTTGTGTTTGCATGTGAATATGGTGTGTTGAGAACATTATTTTAGAATCTCTGATATAGTAATTTTTGGCTACCAACCCATGTGCTGTTTATGAAAGCATATTTTAAGGATCAAATGGATGGCTGTAGCTGTTTGACTGTTTCAATATTTTGTCTTAATTATTTCTTATGAGCTAGCTTCATTTGTTCCCTCTATGTTGATTGCTGAGTCAACTGAGTCAATATGTATTGCTGGCGTTCTCTGCAGCACATAAAAAGTAAAATTTGTCCCACCATTTTGGTATTTAGACTTTGCAGGCACATTTTCTTTAGCTTGCGGAACTTGAACCCTTTTGTTTGGATATTTTAAAATGAACAGAGTGGAGCGAAATAAAATATAAAATGACATAGAATACAGTGGAATAGATATTTTATGGAGCAGAATAAATAAGTCATTTTATTCAAGTGAAAGTAAGTAGTAAAATAGGATGGAATGGATGTCATTATATTCTATTTCAAATTTAATTGTTTACTACTCTTAGTTATGACATGAAAAAAATGTGAATAAAATAACTATATTATCTCGCCATTGTGTGCTAATAATACATGTGGATGTCACATGATTGAAGTGGCAACGCTAGAACGATTGTTAAATAATGATGAACAATTGCAATGATGGATAACAACCACAAATCTTTCCCCTAGAAAAAGTGAATTTTACAGAGAGCAATTCTTTCTTCCATATAGTTAGAATTGCTCCAAATAGAACAACAAAGAGTTTTACTAACCATTCAAAATTCTTGTTACCCCAAATACTTTTGGATAAATTCTTGATTGAAATGTATTGTTCGAAATCATTTTTCGACAGTGTTTTTAACAACATATAAACAAATATAGGGGTAGATGAAGAATAACCACACTTTTCTATTAAATTATCAAGTTTAGTCTCCCAAAATTAAAGACTGAAATATCTTCCTGTTGGGCCTCATTTCTTAGCTCCAGTCTCTCCTCATTGAAGGGCCCAATGGACTTAAGCCCATCTACCCCGAATGCAGGCGCACGCATGGTTAGAGATTTATGTGTACTTATCTTTAATATTTAAAGTTAAATTAAGGAGAAGAACAATGTAGTCCCAAATTTTTCTAGAGAGATAACCTTCACTTTCTTTTTAAGTTTTCTTTCATTCATCAGAAAAATGGAAGTTTTAGGTCATTTTTTTACTCGAAATTACACTTGTACAATTTTTTCCTATTTTTAATTTAAATAAGTGGTTTTCACATAGAGTATTTTTGTTACATGTGTTTTTTCTTTTGCAATTTCGCCGTCTCAGTGTGGTGCAACATTGTTTAATTTCTCGTCTTGGTGTGGTGTTCGTTTATTGTAGATTCAAAGGCATAACAGTCACTTTGATTTTGTCACACTATTTGCAGGTATTTTATCATTTTATGCTATTAACTTGGATGTTGTGAGTTTGTTCGCAAATTCATCTTTTTTATTTTTAGCGATGTTGAATTTGTGTTTGTATTTATGTACTTTACTAATTTGAATTAATGAATATCATTTTCATTCATAAATAAGAAGCTAAATTAAATAATTATTATGATTCAAAATATAATTAAAACAATTTTTAATTAAATTTTACTTACCTCTCGACCAAATTCTTGATTATTAGAACCTCGTTCGCTTTAGAACTAGAGTTTTAAACCAAAAAACTATAGCCCATGATTCAGTAAGCTATATGCACCAAATTATATATGAAAATTAGAGAAATTCATAAACTTACGAAATAGTTATTTTACTTAATGCAAAACTATTACAAAATTTTAAGGTTGGCACAAAAACTGTAACAATTCTACAATAGTAATCCTATAATCAAATTAACTAAAAACTTGTTGTTTAAGGACATGAATCCAGCATAAAAATGAACTTTTTGAGTTATAAAAATGAACTTTTTGAGTGGTTACTAAATACAACTTATCATTTGAAATATTCCTTTAGAATCTCAGTTTTTGAGTGGTAATCCAATAAGTAAATATTAATTATAAAAATGAACTTTTTGAGTGGTTACTAAATACAACTTATCATTTGAAATATGCTTTTAGAATCTCAGTTTTTTATCTCTCTACCTCTTTCATACACAAAATATCAATTAGTGGATTTAGATAATTTTTTATGTTTATACGGAAGCTAATAACCAAATATTCAAGTCCAAATTTACAATTATTTTTAGGAGTAAAATCATCAAAATCAAATACACTTTTACCTCAAAAGTTAATTAAATCAAAGTTACATTATTTAATAGCCAATAGTTTTTTCATAGGATATTTCAACAAAAATCATCGTTAGATCATAAGTTCATATGTTTATATTAAGAACGCAAAAACATATTATGATTTTGTAAGTTAGAGGTCATATTAGTTTTTAGGATTCAAACTCTAGACTTCTTGCTTAAATCTTTTATGATGTTATTTACTTCACCAAGTAGACTACATACGATAAAATATCATAATTTAAGTTATAAGGTTCTACTAAATTGATATTAGATGTTTCACAAGTAATATTCTTCCATCTAATGGACAAATGAATTGAGGGAATGAAATATACAAGAACAAATTAAAAAGATAATTAAACAAATGCTAATGAGGAGGGACTGGAAAAGCTCAAATATAGT
>JBBPBP010000003.1:2141876-2161332 GCA_037974735.1 Cicer chorassanicum
ATTATCTATTGTATATTTATAATGTTGAAGTTACTTATCTACCGGAACAAATTTCTTTTTAACTCTAAAAGACATGTTACTAAATACATAAAAAAAATAAAATAAAAGACATAAGTTAGAGGTCATATTTGTTTTTAGGATTCAAACTCTAGACCTCTTATATCTTTTTTGATGTTATTTACTTCACCAACTAGACTACATACGATAAAAAATCATAATTTAATACAAAATTGATGTTAGATGTTTCACAAGTAATATTCTTCCATCTAATGGACAATGAATAGAGGGAATGCAATTTACAAGAACAAATTAAAAAGATAGTTAAGCAAATGCTAATGAGGAGGGATTGGAAAAGCACAAATATGGTTATCAAATTTGGACCGATAATTTATTTGATAATAGCACAAAATTGATTAAACTAACAAATCATAGATTAAATCATATGAGTAAGTATATATTGATTTTATAAGTTATATATATATATATATATATATATATATATATATATATATATATATATATATATATATATATTTATAATGTTATGTACCGGAACACATTTCTTTTTAACTCTAAAAGACATGTTCCTAAATATAAAAAAAAAAGACATCGTGTGAATATAAATGTGAAAGCACAATTGTGGTGCACGCACGCACATATATATATTTTTAGTATTAAAACAAAAATTGGTCCTCCTCTAAATATTAATGCATATTATTTTTATAAATTGGCCTTGCTCATAATATATATATACATACATATTATAAAAACAAAATGTTAGTTATTTTTAAATTTCAGACCCTAAGCAGTCGTCCCTCTCAGCCATACTCAAAGCCACCACTTACTTATATGAGAATATGAATGACTCAGTAAATCAACATCGGTTTAATGAAAATAGTTTTTGACATTTATATTATTTTTAAAATATAGACAATCATCTACTTTAAAAGTCTTTTATATCTTTATTAAAATTTAAATTAACACAAATTTTAAAAAATAAAAATAGGAAATCTAATGTCAAAGTAAACGAATTCTTATAAAACAATTAGCAATTATTTTTGTAACACCGACATTTGAATAAATATTATAACCTAACATTTACTCTTTTAGTCTATGAATTCACTTTAAAATATTTTATTTACAATACTAATTAACCTTTCTTTTTTTTTTTTGTTTTTTTTTTTTCACATTTGAGTCGGACATTATGACCCATAACCATCTACCCCGTGAAGAAAGTATATCACTTAATTCTCTACACCTACAATCGTATATTGGTAGTTGTAACAATCATATATTTGTAGTTGTAACTGTGATAATTTGACAATACGAATATGACCCATGACCATCTATACTGTGAATTTAGTTAGTATGAAAACAAGTTATATGAAGTGATATGGAAGATATAAAAATATTTTGAGTTGAAATCATAATAGACATATTCTTGTCAAAATGTCTATCTATGGTATGAGTTTTTTCTTCTTCTTATCTTCACAATCCACCATTTTAAACCTTTGTGACATGTTTAGCAATTTCTCTGTTTTGGTTAATTTCCAAAGTTATTTGTTTGCTATGATTATGAAGGAGTGTATGTTCGCATTCGAACATAATTTGCAAACTCAGCCACATGGTTTAAGATATTTTACATTTTTGTATTGATAAATTTAAAAGTGAAAAATGATCATTTATAAAATTTTACACCATCGGACTAAGAAAGTGATTTTGTTTCATTTGTCAAAATATATTTACATTTATCCTACGTTTTTATATATGGCTGGAGTTTGTGTTATATATAATGATATTCTTCTATGCTTAAATAACTCTCACACACTCTCAAAATATTAAAATTTCATTTGAAAAAATATTACTGCCTTTGGATAAATCACGATGTCCATTTCCCCTAAAATTGTATGCCTTTCTTAAATTTATTTATTAGCTATTGACTTTAATTAATATATCATTAATTCATTCTATTTTATTTTTGTTACAATTATGTTTTTTTTATTATAAAAAGAAGTGTTTTATTTTTTCTACTTTCCTTTTTTGTTTTAAGAATTTTTTTTTTCTTGCAAGAAAAGATTATTACAAATATATGTACACTTTTCTTAAAAAAGTATTATGTTTACGTCTCTCTCTACCTCTTCCATACACAAAATACCAATGAGTGGATTTGGATAATTTTTATGTTTATACGGAACCAAAATATTCAAGTCCAAACTTACAATTATTTTTAGGAGTAAAATCATCAAAATCCAATACACTTATACCTCAAAAGTTAATTAAATCAAAGTTACATTATTCAATAGCCAATAGTTTTTTCATAGGATATTTCATCAAAAAATATTGTTAGAACATAAGTTCATATGTTTATATTAAGAACACGAAAACATATTATGATTTTGTAAGTTAGAGGTCATATTAGTTTTTAAGATTCAAACTCTAGACCTCCTGCTTAAATATTTTCTGATATTATTTGATTCACCAACTAGACTACATACGATAAAAAATCATAAAGTTAGATGTTTCCCAAGTAATATTCTTCCATCTAATGGACAATGGATTGAGGGAATGAAATATACAAGAACAAATTAAAAAAGATAGTTAAGCAAATGCTAATGAGGAGGGATTGGAAAAGTACAAATATGGTTATCAAATTTGGACCGATCATTTATTTGATAATAGCACAAAATTGATTAAACTAACAAATCATAGATTAAATCATATGAGTAAGTATATATTGATTTTCTAAGTTACATATATATATATATATATATATATATATATATATATATATATATAAATTTTCAGATATGACTCGTAATTACACTTGTACACTTTTGCAATTTCGCCGTCTCAGTGCGGTGCAACATTGTTTGATTTCTTGTTTTGGTGTGGTGTTCGTTTGTTGCAGATTCAAAGGCATAACGGTCATTTAGATTGTGTCACACTATTTGCAGGTATTTTATCATTTTATGCTATTAACTTGGATGTTCTGAGTTTATTTGCAAATTCATCTTTTTTATTTTTAGCGATGTTGAATTTTTGTTTGTATCTATGTACTTTACTTATTTGAATGAATGAATATCAATTTCTAATTAGACTTTACTTACCTCCCGATCAAATTCTTGATTATTAGAACCTTGTTCCTTTTAGAACTAGAGTTTTAAACCAAAAAACTCTAGCCCATGATTCAGTAAGCTATAAGTATCAAATTATATATGAAAATTAGAGAAATTCATAAACTTATGAAATAGTTATTTTACTTAATGCAAAACTATTTCAAAATTTTAAGGTTGTCACAAATACTGTCACAATTCTATAATAGTAAGCCTAAAATCAAATTAACTAAAAACTTGTTGTTTAAGGACATGAATCCAGCATTTATAACTTGATTAAGTTACTCATACACTTTTAGATACAAAACAAAAGTTAGGGCATATTTATTATAGAATACGAAAAACGTGATTTCGTAATTCAATAATTTAGAAATGATGTTTTTGAAGATTTTTAATAAAAACAGAAATGATTTTGCATTTGTTTATCACAATGAAAATCATTTAAAAAAATAAGTAAATATTAATTATAAAAATGAACTTTTTGAGTGGTTACTAAATACAACTTATCATTTGAAATAATCTTTTAGAATCTCATTTTTTTAAAAGTTGTAAAACTTATCGAAATTTTAACAAATGCACCTTTATTCATACTCATAGCATAGACGAGTGTTACCAAAAAGTTAGCAAGAGAGTAAACACAAAAGCTTATTCTTGCTTGACTTTATTCATAGTAGCTAGAGAGTGACACCAAAATTTATTCTTGCTTTACTTTATTCATAATAGAAAGGTAGTTACAAGAGAATGCCATTTTATTTTTTGCTCACTATGAGCTAAAGCTCTTTATAGCATACACACATAATATGTAACATACTCGATTCCTTATTAAAATGGACTCCTTATTCTCTGACTTCCTCTCTTTTCTTGTTGAGGTTGAGCATTTGCAAAGTGAGATTGCCTCTGATTCTTTAGAAGTCTATCAACCTCTTCAGCAGAACCAGGGAATGCAAGTTCTTTCACTGGTCTTTGTATCTGACTTAACACATTGTCCTCCTCACCTTCAAGTTTTCCAATTTAAAAAGATAAAATAATGTAGTCACTATTTTGTCGTTTGATTAAACAAAAGCAAATATATGAATTAATGTTAACAAAAAGAAAGTTCAATTTAATTATGGTTTAGTTATATATACCTGCAAGGAAGTTCCTCTGATTGTTTTCAGCATTAATACCCAATCCAAGTAAAGAGAGATCTGAGGAAGCATTTATGGAAAATGGATGACTTGCTGGAATTACAACAACATCTCCAGAAGATATCTTTGATTGAAACCTTTGTACTTGTATACTTCTATCTTCTTCGTCTTCCTCATCTTCTCTTTTATTCTCTTGTTTATTCTCATTTCTTAATCCAACAAGTTCAAGCTCTCCTTTTCCTTCCCTAACAACTAGTATCACTATGGCTCTTGAATTGAAGTGTGGTAGCAAAAGAGATCCCTAAAATTGATTTTTGACAAATATTCATCAAAATATTTCACTACTAATAAAATATTAAATAAGCAAATAAAATTAGAGAAAATGTGAAATATATCTTAATTCGAGAAATATTTCATTTTAGTGTAACAAATATTCATGTTGATTTTGTTTTCCTTATAGAAGTGTTTTTAGTCGACTAAGAAACAAAGAAACAATCAATTGAATTTCTTTACCTCATTGATCTGCACACAATTGAGGAATATATCTAAGTCTTTGAGTTGAGGATTTTTCTCTGGGGTGATCTCAAAGAATTTTCCAAACTTGTTAGAATAGATAGGGTTGCGGCTTCTCAAGTTGAATGGCTCAGACTCGGAAGATACACTTTTTTTAGAGCTAGATTTCGCATTCTTGCTTAGTTCTTCAATTTGTTCTCTTGATATTTTCACTATCACATCTGCTTCCTGGCTCTGCTGCCTATCCTTATGGCCTCTTCTTTGCTCCTGCTCTTCTAAAAGAACCCTCTCTATCTCCTCGTAATTGGTCTATAAAGGACAAACAATTATAATGGATGTTTGTGATTAGTTTATGAAAATTTATACATATTAAATCAAACCAAACCAATATAAAATATATGAAAAATAAATAAATAGTTTGTGTTGGATGTATTCTTACATTGAAGGAAGCCTCTAGAACATTCTTGCTGAAACCTTGCAAGAACGATTGTTGGTTTTCACTTCCAGACAATGAGAACGACTATTGGAAAGGTCAAAGAACGGTAAGAGAATAAAAAAATAGAAAAAACAATGACTTGTATGTTAAGGATTTTTATAACCTAATAAACATTTAGGTATAAGCTATTTCTATAATAAAAGATGAATTACAGTACTATTGTTTTTATATAATCTATAAAAGTGTTTTCATATGTTAGTTTGATGAAATTATAGAAATAAGGTGAAAACAATTTATACTATATTTTTAGACATTTTCATAAATTTTGTGAAAAAGTTGTTTATACTTATACATAAGTTTAATCAAACCAATGCAAAGAAACATATAGGAGTGATAAAAGAATAGTAAGCGTTATATTACCTGCAATTGGCCAGGTCTATTAATTGGGATGGCGAGATCTAATACTCTAAGATCTTCGTTATCATCTCGGTTAGCCAAATAAGCAATGGTGCCAGCAGGGAGTTTGATGGCATCTCCATGCTCAAGGTTGAATGAGTTTCTTTCGTTGGGATTCAACACAGTGAGTATAGCTCTTCCTATAAGCGTTACCCAATAATTAATTAATTAATTGCATTAAATAAATGACTAGCTAGCATATAAATTGATAATTAATTAATTAATAATTACCACTTAGGACTACAAGGATGAAGTCAGCATCATTGTGTTGTGGAAGAATGAGGGTGTGAGGTTTTGACGTATATTCCACAATGCGGTAGTTTTGGAGATTCTCAAATATTTGAGAACGTTTGTCGAACCTTTGAAGAAGACGAATGCGACCATTTTCATTCTCAAAAAGAGTTTGAAAGTTATTAGACTTAAAGAAAAATGGATTCTCCTGATCGGATTTCGCACAAACTGAGGTTAGGAAAACAATTCCTAGCAATACCAAAAGTGGAAATCGTGCTTTGATTGCCATACTGATGATTGAATTTTACTTGCTTTGGATTGAAGATGAGATGATGGAGTATTGTGAGAAAAGAGAGTATGTATTTATAGCTATAGAATGATTAATATGCACAAACATTTGGCCATGGTGTGCCATGCATGTTGTACGTGTGTTGAAATGAACAAAATTGAGGTGGCAAAATTAATGAAAAGAACTTGGTGCATATGCATGGTGGTGTTTTGTTTGAATTTGATGAACCTGGACATTCTTTTAGAAAAGGGTGCTTTATGTTTGTCTTAACCACTCACTAACGGTTGGATTTTGGTGCGTACATATGATTTATTGAAGTGACTAGAATGTTAGTATTGTGTATTTATGATACTAATCAAGAGAACCATGAAAAAAAAGACTTAACTAATATCTGTTTTAGTGCTTTTATTTAATTTTAAATTTCAGTTTGACCCTATAAATATAAAAAGAGTTAAATTGATTCTTTAATATATGTCTTTTAACACATACTAAGTCATTTTCATGTTTAGTCAAAGTCTTTTTAATAATACATATTATACTAATCTTTTAACAAATATTAGTCAAAATCAAATTAATAACTTAATAAATATGACGAGGTATTAGAGTCATCCTTAAGGCATAAAAGTTTTCTCCTAGAATAAAAGTTGAAGCTTTTTTCAGACCATAACTCAATCTTTTTGTTTTCAAATATCTTCTGCAAGAAAATAGAAAATTTGAGACTTAAATGTTTTCATATAATCCGAATTATTAACTAATTTTTGGAACATACGTAGTGCATAATACTTAAAATATTACTTAAAATGATGAGTTTACGTAAGCAGATTCAACATGAATACCGACTAAGGCCGACCCAACATGTTATGAGGCATAAAGCAAAACTATTAGACGGGTCTTTTCAAAAATTAATAAATAAATTATTAATATTTTATTTAATAACTATAAAAAATTTCTTTAGCTGAATTAATGACATTTTCAAATGAACTCATGTAAAATTTTCCATCTTTTAGTTGAAAAAGAAAATAGTGTGTATATGTTGTACCACTCCAATAACTCATGTTAGCAATATGTTCACTACTTGTCTCATGATTTCTCAATTTATAACTAATATTTCTCATATGAACAATGTGTTCACTTTTTCTCTCATGATTTCTCAATTTATAACTAATATTTCTCCCATCTCTACTATCTTTGTTAGTCAATTTAGTTGTAGTAAGAAGAGTATAATTAAACAATTTGCAACAAAAACAAAATGTTTTACCTTTAGTGGCCTTTCCTTTGTATCGGCTAGTGACTATATGTTGGATCTTTCTCTTTTGTAAAAAAAAAAATATATCTTAATTTCATTAATTTTTAAATATAAAATAGGCTAAATTCTTTATTTGATGTTGTTAGAGATGAAAAATATGAATTTATTTAAAGATTTAAGTTATGAGGATGATAATTTATTTAAAAACATAAGTCATTTAGCCTATAAAATAAAAAATAAAAAAGTAACAATACCATTCTTTTCCAAAGCATATTGATTAGAGAATCTGAATTACTGCCTTTTGTTATCAAATTTTTTCTCCTATCCAGATTGTCTTATTATACACATTAGTCTAGAAATCTAACTAGGAGAGAAATTAAAAACCACACATGAACTACCAAAAATATTACATTGATTTTATGAACTAGCTAGCTAAGAGAGAAATTAAAAACCACAACTTAAAGTTAAAATACGACATAAATTATGCATTGTGCTTGATTTAATAATTTTAAATTAGGCAAAACAACATGTGTCTCAACAAACAAAATAAAAGATCAAAATGAAAGTACAGATAAAAAAGGTTATGTACGTTGTACTAGAATAATTAAATAATGTACTCAATAGTACTCTTTTAATTTCTTTCTACTTGATAATTTAAGTTTATTTCACCTTTCAATTTTTTTTTTGAAGTGAATTGGTGAAAAAAAACAAGATAAAATAACAAATCACTAATAAATAACAAGTTGCATCTATTTCATGATTCAAAGTCATTCATCACATGATGCTGATTAATGGCTTCTGAGCTGTATGATGACACAATATACAGATATTCACTTAATAAGTTTTCACTGTTTATACTCTATAATCAGTAATTGGCATCATTTCCCTATAATGAAAATTCTATTGCTACTGTAGTATCTATTATATAAATTAAAATAAATTCTCACATAAACATCATCTAATATTGTGACATTTCATTTAAATATTGCCACCTCACCAAAAAAATCCTATGTGGCACATCTAAAAGGTTTTTCCTTTTCAATTCTCCTTATTGTTCAACTTCCAATTTGCTTTAACACACATTATATTATTATTATTATTATTATTATTATTATTATTATTATTATTATTATTATTATTATTATTATTAAGCAACTAATATTATGTATAACTATTAATGTGTCATGAGTTACCAATTTAAGTACAATCAATATATAATTTTTTTTTACATATACTATTCTACTTCTTCAAACAAATTTCTATTATTAGCGTCTTGCAACCCAATTATTTTCAAAGAAATAGATATAGTTGGAAAATTCTTTTGTTTTTTTCTAAACAGACTCTTACATAAACATCATCTAATGTGCCATTTCATTCAAATATTGTCACCTCAACAAAAAAATCCCATGTGGTACATCTAAAAGGTTTTTCCTCTTCAATTCTCCTTATTATTCAACTTCCAATTTACTTTAACACACATTTTACTATTACTATTATTATTATTATTATTATTATTATTATTATTATTATTATTACTACTACTATTATTATTATTATTATTATTATTATTATTATTATTATTTAGCATCTAATATTATGTATAACTATTAATGTTTCATGAGTTACAAATATACTATTCTACTTCTTCAAATAATCTCTACGAGATTACTGCCTTGCAACCCAATTATTTTCAAAGAAGTAGATATAGTTGGAAAATTTTTTTTAATGCACAAATAGCTTTTGAGCAAGTGGTATTTTGTAACATATTATACTATTTACTCAGTTTTCTCAAAACCTTGATTGTTGTTAGTTAAAATATTGTTTTTGCAGACATATTTGATCTTATCTACGATATGAAAATATATTGGCTCCTCAAAAGAAAAAGAAGATTGTCCATATTCAGCTTTATATGAGTGTTATTATTGTGTCTTCTGGAGAAAACTATTTACCATTTAAAGGTAAAAGAATAATGTTTAATATTTAGATTAAAAAATTATTTGTTGTTTTTTTATGGAGATGTTTTTTGTTGTCAATTTTTTTAAAAATACAACCAATTTGAAGTTTCTACATCTGTTTTACTTCTACTCAACCGTATATACGAGTTGTTTGTGAAAATTCTCAAGTCATGTTGTATCTCATACTCAAAATATTGGAATTTAGATTTGTCATTTCTTTGACAGGATTAGAATGAAATGAATACCGAATGACAAAATCATTTTTAATTTTTTCTAACAATATTTTGACTATAAATTTAGATTTAACAACACAAAAAAAGAGCATGACTAATCTGATTTTGCGGTAGATAATTACATATATTAATATTTATTAAAATACTTTTAAGATTTTTAACACTAAATATAATTTATGAATTTTGTTTGTAGGATGATCTTCATTGTGGATTTTTAATACTAAAATATATGAATTAGTTGCAATTGTGTTCTGCAAAACATTTTACATATTCTCAAATGTGTGTTTGTCAACTCATATATAATAATTACTCAAATAAATTTACTTGAAAAAATACTCTACAAACAAAATGAATAAATTATATTATTTTTGAAAATTTAAAATCTTATTCACAATACTACTAATATGTTAAAGTCTATATATCCCATGCAACGCGTGGGTTATAATCTAGTTTTCCTTATTTCAAATGAGTGCTGAGATGTACACATTCATTTAGTAGTGATATGATGTCTAAGCAGAGAAAATAAAGTTGAATGTAGGAAATAAGTTATGGTTGGCAAAAAATAAGTTGAATGTAGTAATATTACCTTAAACAAGTCGAACAAATCATTTCGCTTATCTCTACTTAACTTTTTCCATGATGGTTTTCACTCTTCCAAACTAGAACGTATGATACTAGCAATTGCTAAAACTACTAATTTGTGTTGATCAAACTTATGTAAAAAAGAAATATATAAAATTATGTAGCGTAACTTAATAATAAAATAAAATATCAATAAAATGTAAGTTACTCATCCATCCCCTTTTGGGAGTATTGGAATTTTTGATACATTTTCTTCACCACTAATATGACTAGATAAAGATTGAGCCGCTTCATTAATCATAACTTGGGAATGGATTGGTCGAGATTGAGATGGTGGAGGTTGAGATTTGGTGCATTGAGGTCGAGGTTGATCTTGAAGTGGTGGAGGGTGAGATTGCTTGAATTTGGGTTGTGATCGAGGTTGAGCTTGAGGTTACGGTGGTGGAGGGAAAGGTTGAGTGGATTGAGGACGAAATCGATATAAGGGTAGGGGTTGAGATATTGGAGGATAAGATTGGGTGGATTTGGGTCGTGATTGGGGTTGAGAATGGATAAGTTGATTGGATTGTGGTTGAAATAAAGGTGTAACGGGTTGAGGTTGAAATAGGGATGAGTTATGGTTGAGGTTGAAATAGAAGTGAAATGGGTAGTGGTTGAGGTTGAGTGAGTTGAGGCTGAAATAAGGGTGGAGTGGGATGAGGTTGAGTAATGGAAGTTGAGTTTGATAGGGGAATATTAACTTTTACAACTCTCTTCTTTGTTGACCTTTTAGTTCGCTTCATAATTGTCTGCAAAAGAAGAAAAAATAGGTTATACATTCTATACGAGATATATGGGTAAAAAATAGATGTTAGTTGAATAAATTAGAATATTGACCCGTGTTGTGTAGAATGCAAACACTACAATGTGGGCTCGATCCCTGTCATGTATATGCTTTAATTATTGAGATATATGAACAAGAGACAAACGTTAGGTTGCAATGAGTAAAAAATAAGTATTATGTTACACTATTTATACTTCTAATAAAAAATAAGCATATGAAGTAAAGATTTACCAATTCCTTTTTATTAAATCTACCAATTCCTTTTTCAATACTACAAATGTTAAATCAAACACATTGTCAATAAAGAGCTAACAAATACTATTCAATAGAACCATCTTCCTCTTGATCTTCATATTCACCATCGTCACTGGAATCATCTTCTTCATCCTCATCATCTTGCATCACAAGCAAATTAACTTCTTCACCATAAACTAAATCATCTTGTAAGTTATCAGTATCTTCAATTGTTGCATTAACTTCTGACTCTTGCACTTGAAAAACAACTTCTAAAGTATGCTTATCATCAACAACCCCTCTCGGCTTTGTCTTTATAACTACCAACCAATCAACTCTTTGGTGCCTAGGATAAGGTGAATAGTACACTTGAGTTGCAACTTTTGGAAAAATAAAAGGATCAAATTTACCGTATTTTCTCCCTTTTCGTACTTCTACAATCTTGTACTGATTATGTATCCTCATCCCACGACTTGAAGGGTCGAACCAATCATAGTAATATAAAATTAGCTTTCGTGTTGCTTGACTTCGCCATTCAAATTCTAGAATCAATGTAATAATCATTTGAGGTTTCACATTGACCAATTCCACTAACATATACTCCACTATTATATGTTATTTTGCTTTCACCCCAAGAAGTTGTGTTGAATTGGTATCCATTCACATTATAAATAGGCCATGACTTTGCTAGTCTCAAGGGTCCTCTTGCCAAGTCATACAAGTTAGGGTTTTGCATCCTAAGTTTGTGATTCTGTCACCTAGTCACATAAAGCAATTCATATAACTTAGGTTAAAGCAATTTGTACATCTTTGTTTTAACCCAAATAAGATTGAATAGTCTAAATAAGTGCTTACATATTCTTGAAACCATCACGGAAAGTCAGCTTCTATTTGTGTATCAATGACGTTGTCATTGAGATCTCCATACATACTTTTCAAACTTTCTACATACATCCTATACAAGATATTTTAAAAAAATTAGATGTTGTTGTTCGTTGAATAATGGAGATATATTTAATATATTAATACTTACTCAATGAATTGCTTAACCTCAATGCAATTTAAGAGAACGTGCAATTGGGCAGCCGCCAATTCTTTATCGTTGAGCCACTTATCACTACATTTTCCACTTGTTTCGACATGTAAATTTTCAAAGATAGACAAAGTTTGTATCACATGGTCTTGATGAGTCCTCTTATTTAGGCCAATTGTACTTGCATATTTAGCAAGAGGCACAAAATAATGGGAACTGAAATAGGTTGTATCTTGCGCCAAATATGCTTCACAAATATATCCTTCCACATTTTTTGTTTGTTTTTTTTACGGTTTTTTTAAATTTTATTTATAAACCTTTCAAATGGATACATCCAACGATATTGAACTGGCCCACCCAACTTAGCTTCAATAGGCAAACGAATCGGTAAGTGCTCCATAGAGTCAAAAAAATGCAGGTGGAAAGATACGCTCCAACTTACATATTATTATAGGAATGTTTTGTTCCATTTGTAGTAAGTGACCTTCTCGCAACGTTGTTGAACATAAGTCTCTAAAGAATTGACTGAGTTCAGTTAAGGGTTTTCATATTGGTTCAGGAAGAGCAAAACAAGCTATTGGAAGTAGACATTCCATGAATATATGACAATCGTGGCTTTTCATCCCAAAGAGTCTTTTATGTTTTGTATCCACACATCTACCTAAATTGTAAGCATAACCACCAGACATCTTTAACCCCTTCACGCATTCGCACACATTCTGTTCATTTGTCAAACAAAACTTGGCTTTAGGTTTGGTATAGTTCCCATTAGGATTTTTTTCTAGCAACAACTCCTTTTTATGACAATGCTCTGCTAAGTCCAATTGTGCCTTCTCATTGTCCTGAGTTTCCTCTTTGTTGTCCATAACTGTATGAAATACATTTTCAAAGTCGTTCTTCTCTATATGCATAACATCAAGATTATGCCTCAATAGGTTGTGTCTCCAATAAGGCAAATCCCAAATATGCTTCTCCAAGAACAATGCATTGCCACGTGTAAGTTATCATGGGAATTCCATAAACCTTTTCCCACACTTGTTCACCACTTAACATATGATGAGGCTCATTTTTATCAATTCTATTCTTGTAAAAGGTAACCTTGTTTCTTCTAAAAGCATGATTATGAGGTGAAAATTGACAGTGGCAATCAAACCAAGACATTTTCCTTTCGTATTTCAATGTAAAAGCTTTTGAATTTTCCTTGCATGTCGGACATGCTAATCTTCCAGCAGTACCCTATCCAGACAACATACCATAAGCTGGAAAATCATTTATTTTCTACATCAGTGCAGCTCTCAATTGAAAGTTTTGCCTATTTGAGGCATCATATGTTACTACACCATCATTCCACAACTATTGCAACTCATCTACAAGCAGTTGCAAATACACATCAATTTTACCTTTTGGACTGTGTGGACCTAGAATGATCAAGGGCAAGAACATATAAGGCTTCATCATACATAGCTCAGGAGGTAGGTTATATGGTGTGACAATTACTGGCCAACAAGAATATGGTGTAGTTGATTGGCTAAAAAGGGTCAAGCCATCAGCACACAGACCAAGTCTAACATTTTGAGGTTTTGAGGCAAATCCAAGATATACTTGGTCAAAGTGTTTCTATGTTTCACCGTTTGAAGGATGACACAACACACCTTATTCCCTACGATTTTTGAAGTGCCACCTCATGTGCTCTGCAGATCTCGGAGAAGTATATAATCTTTGCAAGTGAAGGGTGAGAGGCAAGTAATGCAATCTCTTGTGAGGAACGTCCTTAGAGTTTCTCCTATGTACATTATTTGCTTTATATCGAGGCTAATTACAAAATTTGCACTCCTTCAAATTTATGTCATCTTTATAATAAATCATACATCCATTAATGCAACAATCTATCTTGATCTTGGATAAACCGAGTCCGACCACAAGTTTCTTTGTTTCCCTAAAGCTTGAGGGAATTACATTCTCAGGGTGGCTTGACTCCTTCATAAACTTCATCACGTCATCGAAAAAAGCCTGTGACATGTTGTGTTTAGATTTTAAACCCAACATTGTAATAGAGGCAGACAACTCTATTGTATTTTTACATCCAGACCATAGTTATAAAACTGGTCAACTTCCATATTTGGAGGTTTCTTTTGATTTTAAGGACAATGTTGCTCACGATTAAGGCTAGCAGCATCATACACCATGTCTTGGTGTCTATCATCATGATCATAGCACTACTGATGTCTACTACTACTAGCAGGCGCATCCATGTATGTTTTATCGTTGTCATCATCATGAACATGACAGACTTCCTCTCCATGGGATGTCCATTCCCAATAGTTGGGTGTAAAAACCTTTTGATGAATGTGAACATTAACTACATGTAGGGTCAAATGATTTTTCATTTTTACACAATTTACATGGAAATCTTATTACACCTTCATTCAAATACTTGTCTTGCAGACAAGAAAATTGAATAAATTTTCAACACCCTTTAAAAACTCAAATGTATATGCTTTTCGACCAAGGAGAAGCCTATTGTACATCCATGTTCGGTGTGCAGGAACTTCCATTTCCTGTACACATGCTGTCTTTGATATTATGAACTATATCTAATATATGTTAGTCAAACGTGTTAGTCTAAACATGTTGGTCAGTGCAAAATCGTGTTAGTCTAGACACTATAGCTAAATTGAAGAAATAGAACAACGATAATATATCATTAAGCAACCACTTTATATATAGATGTTTATATTTCTCTATTTAATGGTCCATTATGCAGTGACCATATCTTTATTAAATTCCTGTTGAAGATGGTAAGAAAGGTGCACATACTGCAACTCTCCACCCTATGAAGAAAGGTGGAAAATCCCTAAAGGGTTCTGTTGGGAAGGGCTCGACTCCCAATTCTAATAAGTATGATTTATTTATTTATTCTGGAATTAGTACAAAATATGATTTCAACAAATCTTAAAGAATAAATTTGTTAAGTGACATAATTATGATTTTTTTATGGTATTTCCAAGTCTTGCAACTCGAAAGGTGGTAAACACCAAAAAAAAAAAAAAAACTAAGTAAGCATGGTGGTAAGAGATTTTGCATTTATTACCATATTTGTGTAGTAATTTTTTGCTGTATTACAGTGAGTATGGTAAAATCGTTTGATGTTTTCTCTTCACTTTGGACTATCAAACAGCTTTGACATTGATGAGTCACTGTATATTTGATTATTGCTTTTAACTCTTGTTAGAAATTGTGTTTGTTTTGATAGAGCCTCAAAGTTGATTTAATCTCTATAGTGGTGGTTGAATTAAAAATCATTGATTAGTTTACTATAGTTGTTTTGATCGATTAATATTTTGTCATATAATCATTTTAAATGTTAGTTAAAGTGTGTCACATCATTGTTTTTGGGTAAAAAAAATAAAAGGTAGAACAAAATTTTATAAAATGTGAAAATTAATGGACTAAAACGATCGTTTTTAAAATAAAAGAATCATTTTTGTAAAAGTCATTAAATAGAGGACCAAAAGAGTAATTAAATCTTAACAATTTTATGTTAAATATTGACAATAGTTTTTTGTTAATTGTTTATCTTTTTTATTTACACTTCAAAAATTCTAAGTTCTTTGAAAATTAAATAAATGGAGAAACATGAAACACCATTTTTTACAAAGCACTGTCAAGAGATAGAAGAAGTGTGCACCGGCTACAAAATTGATCACAAAATAAATATGTAACTATCCACCATCTAAAAAAACAACCACACTAGTTTAACCAACTAACATAATAGATAGTTATAATTTTTAAATTTATAAATACACATTACGAATCTCATTATAAAGACATACTAATAAATGAAAATATTATTTTTACTCATATTTTATCTATATATAAAAAGTTGTAACAAACATATAAAAGGTTTAAAAAATAATTTGTATATTAAAAAAAGTTATTTTACAAAAAAAAATAAAACAAATGCAACTTTATTCATACTAATAGTAGCATAGAGTAGTGTTACCAAAAAGTTAGCAGAGAGTAGACACAAAAATTTATTCTTGCTTTACTTTATTCATTCATAGTAAAAAGGTAGTTACAAGATAATGACGTTTTATTCTTTGCTCACTATGAGCTATAGCTCTTTATAGAATACATATGCATGACATTCACTCATTAAAAAGCGCCCAAAATTGATGATAACGGAATCCTTATTTTCTGGCTTCCTTCACTTTGTTGTTGAGGTTGAGCATTTACAAAGTGTGATTGTCTCTGGTTCCTTAGTAACCTGTCAACTTCTTCGGCAGAACCAGGGAATGCAAGCTCTTTCACTGGTCTTTGTATCTGACTTATCACATTGTCCTCCTCACCTTCAAATATCATAAGATAAATATACCTTAGTCATCATTTTCTTGTTTAATTAAACAGAAGAAAATATATGAATTAATGTTAACAAAAGAAAGTTCAATTTGTTATATATACCTGCAAGGAAGTTCCTCTGGTTGTTTTCAGCATTAATACCGAATTCAAGTAAAGAGAGATCTGAGGAAGCATTTATGGAAAATGGATGGCTTGCTGGAATTACAACAACATCACCTGAAGATAACTTTGATTGGAACCTTTGTACTTGTATACTTCTATCTTCTTCTTCGTCTTCCTCATCTTCTCTTTTATTCTCTTGTTGATTCTCATTTCTTAATCCAACAAGTTCAAGCTCTCCTTTTCCTTCATTAACAACTAGTATCACTATGGCTCTTGAATTGAAGTGTGGTAGCAAAAGAGATCCCTAAAATTTAATTTTCACAAAAATTCATCAAAATATTTCACTACTAATAAAATATTAAATAAGAAAAAAAATGTGAAACTCTCTTAATCCATCCCTAAATTTAGCGACAAGAAAATTAAAGCAAACAATCAATGGATTGAATAATTTCTTTACCTCCTTGATCTGTACAGAGTTGACAGATATATCTAAGTCTTTGAGTTGAGGATTTTTCTCTGGGGTGATCTCAAAGAATTTTCCAAACTTGTTAGAATAGATAGGGTTGCGGCTTCTCAAGTTGAATGGCTCAGACTCGGAAGATACACTTTTTTTAGAGCTAGATTTCGCATTCTTGCTTAGTTCTTCAATTTGTTCTCTTGATATTTTCACTATCACATCTGCTTCCTGGCTCTGCTGCCTATCCTTATGGCCTCTTCTCTGTTTTGGCTTTTGCTCTTGCTCTTCTAAAAGAACTCTCTCTATCTTCTCATAATCGGTCTATAAAGGATAATAGTTATAATGGCTATTTGTGATTAGTTAATGAAAATTTATACACATTAAATCAAACCAAACCAATATAAAAATATATGAAAAATAAATAAATAGTTTGTATTCTTACATTGAAGGAAGCCTCTAGAATATTCTTGCTGAAACCTTGCAAGAACGATTGTTGGTTTTCACCTCCAGACAATGAGAACGACTGTTGGAAAGGTCAAAGAATGGTAAGAGAATACAAAAACAGAAAAAACGACGACTTTAATGATAAGCATTTTTATAACTTTATAAACATTTATGTATAAGCTATTTCTATAATAAAAAATCAAATACAATAATAATGTTTTCATATAATCTATAAAAGGTTTTTTATATGTTAATTTGAAGAACTCGTGAAAATAAGGTGAAAACAATTCTGGTCGTTTTCATAAATTTTGTTAAAAAGTTGTTTATACTTAAAGATAAGTTTAATCAAACCAATGCAAACAAACATATAGGAGTGATAAAAGAATAGTAAGCGTTATATTACCTGCAATTGACCAGGTCTATTAACTGGGATGACAAGATCTAATACTCTAAGATCTTCATTATCATCTGGGTTAGCCAAATAAGCAATGGTGCCAGCAGGGAGTTTGATGGTATCTCCACGTTCAAGGTTGAATGAGTTTCTGTTGTTGGGGTTTAACACCGTGAGTATAGCTCTTCCTGCAAGTATTACCCAATAATTAATTAATTAATTGCATTAAATAAATGACTAGCTAGCATATAAATTGATAATTAATTAATTAATAATTACCACTTAGGACTACAAGGATGAAGTCGGCATCATTGTGTTGTGGAAGAATGAGGGTTTCAGGTTTTGACGTATATTCCACAATACGGTAGTTTTGGAGATTCTCAAATAATTGAGAACGTTTGTCGAACCTTTGGAGAAGACGAATGTGACCATTTTCGTTCTCGAAAAGAGTTTGAAAGTTGTTAGACTTAAAGAAAAATGGATTCTCCTTATCGGATTTCGCACAAACTGAGGTTAGGAAAACAATTCCTAGCAGTACCAAAAGGGGAAATTGCACTTTGATTGCCATACTGATATTTGAATTTTACTTGGTTTGGATTGATGATGAGATGATGAAGTATTGTGAGAAAAGAGAGTATGTATTTATAGCTATAGAATGATTAATATGCACAAACATTTGGCCATGGTGTGCCATTCATGTTGTACGTGTGTTGAAATGAACAATATTGAGGTGGCAAAATTAATAAAAAGAACTTGGTGCATATGCATGGTGGTGTTTTGTTTGAATTTGATGAACCTGGACATTCTTTTGGAAAAGGGTGCTTTGTGTTTGTCTTCACCACTCACTAACGGTTGGATTTTGGTATATGATTTATTGAAGTGACTAGAATGTTAGTGTTGTGTATTTATGATACTAATCAAGAGAACCATGAAAAAAAAGACTTAACTAATATCTGTTTTAGTGCTTTTATTTATTTTAAAATTTCAGTTTGACCCTATAAATTTAAAAAGAGTTAAATTGATTCTTTAATATATGTCTTTTAACACATACTAAGTCATTTTTGTATTTAGGCAAAGTCTTTTTAAAAAAATTATATATTTGATGAGTAATTTGTCACACGTTTACCACCTCAGATAGAATTAATATTGTTAGTGTCATATATATAGTGTCATATTAACAGAAAAACTAATTTGTATTAATAGATGTAAATTAATGAATTAATTTAATTATTTTTAAAATTATGAAATTAAACTAAACTTTAAAAGTAAATTAAGAAATCAAAGAGATATTTAAGCCAACAAAATACTTATTACCGTTGATCAAATTGTAACTTTGGTTGATTGAAGCCTTTTATAGTGCCATCGATAATTATGCATTCTAAATTATATATCTCTATTTGATTTAAATATTAATTTTAGTTATCTAATAAGT
>JBBPBP010000003.1:2161654-2190179 GCA_037974735.1 Cicer chorassanicum
TATATTTTAGTATATAACCATACATAACAATATCAATATTTCAGAAAATATATAAATTTTTCTCTAAGTCTATATCAGTAATGGTATAATAAGAAAAAATATAAAGAAAATATAGAAAGAAAAAATTTGTTGGCCTAATTCTAAATTATATCTCTCTATGTGATTTAAATATTAATTTTAGTTATCTCATAACTGACATGTAGATTTTTTAGATATTATAGATTTCATTAAAAGATTTTTTTTCTAGTAATGATACTATGTAATATTCAATTTAAAGATATTTATGAAGGAATAACCATTATCAATATTGTGTGATATTTATTACATTATAATTTGTAACTTATGACACATAAATAATTCCTAAAAATATTATATGAACAAAATGTAATAAAAGATATTTACAAAGTGAATATATGAAGATGTACACATCAGCTTTTTAGCTGAAGTGGCAAATGTTCGCATACTTGAGGAGTCAATATATTTTCATGTCGTAGATAAAATCAAATATATCTGCAAAAACAATAGGTATAATATGTTACAAAATACTGAGAAAACTGACCAAATAGGTATAATATGTTACAAAATACCACTTACTCAAAAGCTATTTGTGCATAAAAATAAAAATAAAAATTCCAACTATATCTACTTCTTTGAAAATAATTGGGTTGCAAGGCAGTAATCGTAGAGATTGTTTGAAGAAGTAGAATAGTATATTTGTAACTCATGACACATTAATAGTTATACATAATATTATATGCTAAATAATAATAATAATAATAATAATAATAATAATAATAATAATAATAATAATATATGTAATTGGGTTGCAAGACACTAATAGTAGAGATTGTTTCAAGAAGTAGAATAGTATATGTAAAAAATAATTATATATTGATTGTACTTTAATTTGTAACTCATGACACATTAATAGTTATACATAATATTAGTTGCTTAATAATAATAATAATAATAATAATAATAATAATAATAATAATAATAATAGTAATAATAATAATGATAATAATAATAATCATAATAATAATAATAAAATGTGTGTTAAAGCAAATTGGAAATTGAACAATAAGAGAATTCAAGAGGAAAAACCTTTTAGATGTGCCACATATGATTTTTTATTGAGATGACAATATTTGAATGAAATGTCACAATATTAGAGGATGTTTATGTGGGAGTCTATTTTAATATATATAATAGATTAAAGCATGATTCAACTATTGCGAAACTTCTAAACAATATTTATATCATGTTCGCAAATCATAACTAAGTATTAATTAAATCATGATCCAAAAATAACTAAGTATAATCAAGTACATGATACAACCAAATTAACAAAATAAAAACAAATACTATTCAATATGATCACTACCAATGTCATCATTTGAACTATCTTCATCAGTTTCATTCTATCTTCATCAGTTTCATTGTTGGGTTGTGGTGATTAACTTGGACGAGAAGAAGATGCAACAAATCCTAAATGTTGCATGCGAAAGGTTAAATTTTTGTTGGTCTCAACCATCTCTTTTTCTTGTTGTTGCAATTATTGCTTCATCAACAACTTTTCTTGCTCCTGTTTTTGCAACGATTCATTCAAAACATAAACTTGACTTCTCAAAGCATCAACCTCTAAATTAATTAGCCTCTGAATCAGAATGCATTGTTGGCTGATTTGGAATCAATGTTTTGGATATAGATCCAAGACCAAATATTCTCCATTTCTTTCTCCCAACTACATCCACCCATATATCAATATCATGGGATGTCTTTGGTTGGTTGACTATCAGCTTCGTCCTCTCCCGGAACAAAAGTTGAAGCTTTTTTAGATGATAACTCAATATTTTTGTTTTCAAAATTCTCCTGCAAGAAAATAGAAAATTTGGGGCATAAATGTTTTCAAATAATCCGAATTATTAACTACTTTTTGGAACACACACGTAATACATTATACTTAAAATAATACTTAAAATGACGAGCTTACGTAAGTAGATTCGACGTGAACACCGACCCAGTTTTTATCTTTAGTACAATGAGTACAAAAATAAAAGTATTTAAATGTTGGGTCTTCCCCTTTCGTCTCCTTCTGTAGAAAAAAAACATATCTTAATTTCATTAATTTTTAAATATAAAATAGAAAAGTAACAATACCATTCTTTTTCAAAGCACTCGATGAGGAATTGATTGTGAAGAGACGCACCATCCATAGAATTACGACTTCTTTTATTTATCTCAGATTTTTTTTGGAAATTAGAGTAATTCCAAATTGCTGTTCCCACATTTTCTCTCCATGCTTATTTTCCAAATCTTTACGTGCATCTTGCATCAGTTGCGACATCTTAGCTGCACTCCTTTTTTTTAAAGTTGCATCTTACCATGTCGTTAAAATTTGGGGGCTATGTAAGCCTTTTATATGTAATAGAAAAAACAGAAGTAGTGGGAGAAGATGAAAAAAGGGAGGAACAAAAAGAAACAATATCTTACGCACGCACATTAGTCTAGGAATCTAAATAGGAGAGAAATTAAAAACCACACGATACATGAACTAACTAATTAATCAACCAAATAGATTACATTGAGAAAAAATTTATGAGCTAGCTAACTAATTGTTTGATGACTTAAAGTTAAAATATGACATAAATTATTCATAGTGCTTGATTTAATAATTTTAAATTAGGAATTGGCAAAACAACATATCCATGTGTCTCACAAAACAAAATAAAAGATTAAGTTATATGTCACAAGTCAAAATGAAAACAGAACGAAAGTACAAATAAAAAAGGTTCTATATGTTGTACTAGTAAACAACATGAACAGTTGTAACATGACTAGGTGAATGAGTGTGTGAAGCCTCTGTTTCAAAATAATTAAATAATGTACTCAATCAATAGTACTCCTTTAGTTTCTTTCTACTTGATAATTTAAAATTTAAGCTTATTTCACTTTTCAATTTCTTTGATGTGAATTGGTGAAAGAAAAACAAGATAAAATAACAAATCAATCGTAAATAACAAGTTGCACTGATTCATGCATCTATTTTATGATTCAAAGTCATTCATCACATGAATAGATTCAAAGTCATTCATCACATGATGTTGATTAATGGCTTCTGAGCTGTATGATGGCACAATATACAAGTATTCACTTAATAAGTTTTCATTGTCTATACTCTATAATCACTAATTGGCATCATTTCCCTATAATGAACATTCTATTGCTACTGTAGTATTTTCCTTATTTCAAATGAGTGTTGAGATGTACACATTCATTCATTTAGTAGTTATATGATGCCTAAGTAGAGCAAATAAAGTTGAATATAGGAAATAAGTTATGGTTGGCAGAAAATAAGTTGAATGTAGTAATATTTGAAGTAAAAATGTCAATTATAAGGAAGAGGGATTGAATTATAATTGCCCCTTTTGAAAAATTCCTGTTAAAAAAACTGAAAGTTTTACTCAAGATTGATCTTGGTTACAACGAAGATCGATCTTGGTTAGTGGAAAAACAGCAATATCAATTTTATCAATATAAAAGCTGATTGTAATGCATATAATAAATAGAGATAGAGATAGAGAAATCACTCAAGCATGTATCCTGGTTCACCCAACCTTGAAATACGTCCAGTCCTCACAAATGTGAGATTTTCCATTAAGTGCTCAAGGCAAGATTGTTCTTGGTTGTTACACAACTTTCGTAGATCAATCTTGATCTTTACACAACTTCCACCTTTCTACCTTAGAAAGGATTTCCATATTTACCTTAGCCTATTCCAGTAAGGATTTCACAAATTACCTTTTACAACATAAAAGGATTTCCACACACTTCTCAAGCTATGATGATACACTAGCTTTGAGTTGCAAAGTAATGATGATGAAGATGTTTAGAATCTTAATATTACTCAACTCTTGTTTGAGGAATAGATTCTGTAACTTAAGACTTAGGTGTTACTGATTTAAGCACAACATAAAGAAAAAGATTTACAAGCCAAATAATGATATTTGAGAGAGCTCAAATATGGATGTGAGATTGATGCTTTGCTTGGCACTTTTTGTTGTGTTTTGTTCTTCATCTTGATGCTGCATTTATAAGCTCCATTAGAGGCTAGGACAGCTCCCATAGCCATTGGAATGAAGCCAGCTGTCATAGGACAATAAGTGAACTGAAGCAGGCAAAAAGCAAGAGTGAAGAAACTGAATCCAGGAGCGTTCTTGCAGTCCAGAATCGTTCCTCAGATTGGTCAAGTGTGATCTGACTTTGTACTCGATGCAATACTGTTTTGCAGAGGTTGCTTGTGTGCTTTTGAGTCAGTTGTGCAGTCTTGATTTGATAGTACAACTGTGATGTACTTTTACAGCTAGTTCTTGTACTTGTGTTTGTACAACATGAAGAATGATCTTGCTTCTTATATTCCTTCATGAGGCTTGTCTTTGATTCTTCTAATTATGGGCTGATTTCTTTTTAGGCTTTTCTTGACTTTATTCTTGATAAAGATATACGATTGACAAAGCTTCTGAATTGTAATATTCAGCTTAGGATTGATCATTCTTGAATCTGAAGATCAATCTTCATTTTGCAGAAATCTGGCAGACTTGATCATTTCTTGATTCTGAGGATCAATCTTCGTTTTGCAGAAGTCTGGCAAGATTGATCTTTGCTCTGCTGTTTTTGCTTGCTTTGATTTTAATGATATTTGATTTGAATTGCTTGGTACCTATCTTGTTTAACACACTCAAATACACAAGTTAAATACCAAAACACTTAGAATCATAATTAACATTCTTAATTAACTTTTTGTTTGTTTTCATCAAAACATTAAATTGAGATTTTGTCTCAACAATATTACCTTAAACAAGTCGAACAAATCATTTCGCTTATCTCTACTTAACTTTTTCCATGATGTTTTTCCTCTTTCAAACTAGAACGTATGATACTAGCAATTGTTGAAACTACTAATTTGTGTTGACCAAACCTATGTAGAAAAGAAATATATAAAATTATGTAGCGTAACTTAATAATAAAATAAAACATCAGTAAAATGTAAGTTACTCACTCATCCCCTTTTGGGAGTATTGAAATTTTTGATACATTTTATTCACCACTAATATGACTAGATGAAGATTGAGTCGCTTCATTAATCTTAACTTGAGAAAGGATTGGTTGAGATTGAGATGGTGGAGGTTGAGATTTGGTGCATTGAGGTCGAGGTTGAGCTTGAAGTGGGGGATGGTGAGATTGCTTGGATTTGGGTCGTGATCGAGGTTGAGCTTGAGGTTGCAATGGTGGAGGGTAAGATTCAGTGCATTGAGGACGAGATCGATATAGGGGTGGTGATAGAGATAGTGGAGGATGAGATTGGGTGGATTTGAGTCGTGATTGGGGTTGAGAATGGATAAGTTGGTTGGATTGTGGTTGAAATAAAGGTGTAACAGGTTGAGGTTGAAATAGGGATGGAATGGGTTGTGGTTGAGGTTGAAATAGAAGTGGAATGGGTAATGGTTGAGGTTGAGTGAGTTGAGGCTGAAATAAGGGTGGAGTGGGATGAGGTTGAGTAATGAAAGTTGAATTTAAAGGGAGAATATTAACCTTTACAACTCTCTTCTTTGTTGACCTTTTAGTTCGCTTCATAATTGACTGCAAAAGAAGAAAAAGTAGGTTATACATTTTATATGAGATATATGGGTAAAAAATAGATGTTGTTGGTTGAATAAATTAGAATATTGACCCGTGTTGTGTAGAATGCAAACACACTACAATGTGGACTCGACCCATGTCATGTATATGCTTTAATTATTGAGATATATGAACAAGAGACAAACATTAGGTTGCAATGAGTAAAAGATAAGTATTATGTTACACTATTTATACTTCTAATAAAAAAAAAGCACATGACGTAAAGATTTACCAATTCCTTTTTATTAAATCTACCAATTCCTTTTTCAATACTACAACTGTTAAATCAAACACATTATCAATAAAGAGCTAACAAATACTATTCAATAGAACCATCTTCCTCTTGATCTTCATATTCACCATTGTCACTGGAATCATCTTCTTCATCCTCATCATCTTGCATCACAAGCAAATTAACTTCTTCACCATAGACTGAATCATCTTGTATGTTATCAATTGGGTCATCTTCAATTGTTGCATTAACTTTTGAATCTTGCATTTGAAAAACAACTTCTAAAGTATGCCTATCATCAACAAACCCTCTCGGCTTTGTCTTCATAACTACCAACCAATCAACTCTTTGGCGCCCAAGATAAGGTGAATAGTAAACTTGAGTTGCAACTTTTGGAAAAATAAAAGGATCAATTTTATCGTACTTTCTCCTTTTTCGTACTTCTACAATCTTGTACTGACTATATATCCTCATCGCACGACTTGAAGGGTCGAACCAATCACACTAAAATAAAATTAGCTTTCGTGTTGCTTGACTTCGCCATTCAAATTCTAGAATCTCTGTAACAACACCATAAGAATCATTTGAGGTTTCACCTTGACCAATTTAACTAACACATACTCCACTATTATATGTTATTTTGCCTTCACCCCAAGAAGTTGTGTTGAATTGGTATCCATTCACATTATAAATATGCCATGACTTTGCTAGTCTCAAGGGTCCTCTTGCCAATTCATACAAGTCAATCACACTATAATAAAATTAGCTTTCGTGTTGCTTGACTTCGCCATTCAAATTCTAGAATCTCTGTAACAACACCATAAGAATCATTTGAGGTTTCACCTTGACCAATTCAACTAACACATACTCCACTATTATATGTTATTTTGCCTTCACCCCAAGAAGTTGTGTTGAATTGGTATCCATTCACATTATAAATAGGCCATGACTTTGCTAGTCTCAAGGGTCCTCTTGCCAAGTCATACAAGTCAAGGTTTTGCATCCTAAGTTTGTGATTCTTTATCACCTAGTCACATAGAGCAATTCATATAACATAGGTTAAAGCAATTTGTACATCTTTGTGTTAACCCAAATAAGATCGAATAGTCTAAAAAAGTGCTTACATATTCTTGAAACCATCACAGAAAGCCAACTTCTATTTGTGTATCAATGACATTGTCATTGAGATCTCCATACATACTTTTCAAACTTTGTACATACATCTTATACAAGATATTTTAAAAAAATTAGATGTTGTTGTTCATTGAATAATGAAGATATATGTAATATATTAATATTTACTCAAATGAATTGCTTAACCTCGATGCAATTTAAGAGAACTAGCAATTAGGCAGCCGCCAATTCTTTATCGTTGAGCCACATATTACTACATTTTCCACTTGTTTCGCCATGTAAATTTTCAAAGATAGACAAAGTTTGTATCACATGGTCTTGATGAGTCCTCTTATTTGGGCCAACTGTACTTGAATATTGGGCAAGAGACACAAAATAATGGAACTGAAATAGGTTGTCTCTTGCACCAAATTTGCTTCACAAACACATCCTTCCACATTTGTTTTTGTTTTTTACGGTTTTTTTAATTTTATTTATAAACCTTTCAAATGGATACATCCAACGATATTGAACACGCTCACCCAACTTAGCTTCAAAAGGAAAATGAATCAGTAAGTGCTCCATAGAGTCAAAAAATGCAGGTGGAAAGATAAGGTCCAACTTACATATTATTATATGAATGTTTTGTTCCATTTGTAATAAGGGACCTTCTCGCAACGTTGTTGAACATAAGTCTCTAAAGAATTGACTGAGTTCAGTTAAGGGTTTCCATATTGGTTCATGAAGAGCACAAAAAGCTAATGGAAGTAGACATTCCATGAATATATGACAATCGTGGGTTTTCATCCCAAAGAGTCTTTTATGTTTTGTATCCACACATCTACCTAAATTGGAAACATAACCATCAGGCATCTTTAACCCCTTCACCCATTCACCCACATTATTTTTCTGTTCATTTGTCAAACAAAACTTGGCTTTAGGTTTGGTATAGTTCCCATTAGGATTTTTTTCCAGCAACAACTCCTTTCTGTGACAATACTCTGCTAAGTCCAATCGTGCCTTCTCATTGGCCTTAGTTTTCTCTTTGTTGTCCATAATTGTATGAAATACATTTTCAAAGACGTTCTTCTCTATATGCATAACATCAAGATTATGCCTCAATAGGTTGTGTCTCCAATAAGGCAAATCCCAAAATATGCTTTTTTAGGTCCAATTGTGCAAAATTCCGTGGCCAAGAACAATGTATGGCCTTATGTCAGTTATCTTGGGAATTCCATAAACCTTTTCCCACACTTGTTCACCACTTAGCATAGAAGGAGGCTCATTTTTATCAATTATATTCTTGTAAAAGGCAACATTGTTTCTTCTAAAAGCATGATTATGAGGTAAAAATTGACAGTGGCAATCAAACCAAGACGTTTTCCTTCGGTATTTCAATGTAAAAGCTTTTGAATTTTCCTTGCATTTCGGACATGCTAATCTTCCAACAGTACTCCATCCAGACAACATACCATAGGCTAGAAAATCATTTATTGTCCACATCAGTGCAACTCTTAATTGAAAATTTTGCCTCTTTGAGGCATCATATGTTACTACCCCATCATTCCGCAATTGTTGCAACTCATCTATAAGCAACTGCAAATACACATCAATTTTACCTTTTGGACTGTCTGAACCTGGAATGATCAAAGACAAGAACATATAAGGCGTCATCATACATAGCTCGGGAGCTAGGTTATATGATGTGACAATTGCTGGCTAACAAGAATATGGTGTGGCTGATTGGCTAAAAGGGGTGAAGCCATCAGCACACAGACCAAGTCTAACATTTCCAGGTTCTGAGGCAAATCCAGGATATACTTGTTCAAAGTGTTTCCATGGTTCTCCGTCTGAAGGATCACACAAAACACCTTCTTCCCTACGATTTTCGAAGTGCCACCTCATGTGCTCTGTAGATCTCGGAGAAGCATATAATCTTTGCAAGTGAAGGGTGAGAGGCAAATAATGCAATCTCTTGCGAGGAACGTCCTTAGTGTTTCTCCTATGTACATTATTTGCTTTATATCGAGGCTCATTACAAAATTTGCACTCCTTCAGATTTATGTCATCTTTATAATAAAGCATACACTCATTAATGCAACAATTATCTTGATCTTAGATAAACCGAGTCCGGCCACAAGTTTCTTTGTTTCCCTAAAGCTTGAGGGAATTACATTAGGGTGGCTTGGCTCCTTCATAACGTCATCGAAAAAAGCATGTGACATGTTGTATTTAGATTTTAAACCCAACATTGTAATAGAGGCAGACAACTCTGTTGTATTTTTACATCCATGCCATAGTGATTGTTGATCTGAATTCAACATTTTATAAAACTGGCCAGCTTCTATATTTAGAAGTTCCTCTTGATTTCGAGTACAATTTTGCTCACGATTAAGGTCAGGCCAGTAGCATCATACACCATGTCTTGGTGTCTATCATCATAATCATAACATTTCTGGTGGCTACTGCTACTATCAGGCGCATCCATGTCTGTTTTGTCGTTGTCGTCATCATGAAGATGACAGACTTCCTTTCCATGGGATGTCCATTCCCAATAGTTGGGTGTAAAACCTTTTTGATGAATGTGAACATTAACTACATCTGGGGTCAAATGATTTTCATTTTTACACAACTTACATAGACATCTTATTACACCTTCATTCAAATACTTGTCCTGCAGACAAGAAAATTGAATAAAATCTTGAACACCCTTTAAAAACTCAACTGTATATGCTTTTCAACAAGGGAGAAGCCTGTTGTACATCCATGTCCAGTGTGCAGGAACTTCCTTTTCCTGTACACATGCAGTCTTTGATATTATGAACTATATCTAATATATGTTATTCAAACGTGTTAGTTTAGACATATTGGTCAATGCCAAATCATGTTAGTCTAGACACTATAGCTAAATTGAAGAAATAGAACAACGATAATATATTATTAAGCAACCACTTTATTCAGAGATGTTTATATTTCTCTATTTAATGGTCCATTATGCAGTGACCATATCTTTATTAAATTCATGTTGTAGATGGTAAGAAAGGTGCACATTATGCCACTCTCCACCCAGTGGCGGATCTTGAAAAAAAATATTGGCATGATCGAAATTTTAAATTTTAATATATAAATAAAAATTATAATATATTATTGGATATAAGAATTTTAAGTTGTAAATTTACAAAAAATATATTGGAAAGAGGTAGTAGATCAAATTTTGATTTACATTTTTAATAATTAAAATTTAGTTGGAATTTAGGTTGAAAAATTTATTTTAGTTTATAATTATAGTAGATGTTTTTGTAATTTTTTTTATAAATTATTCCCTCCGGTATTTTTATAATAGTCATCTGGATTATAATTTGGTCTACAAAAATTTGTGTATTTGGTTCATCTTAAATATTTTAGAGACATTATTCTCATCTTAAAAATTGAGTCTAATAAAAAATACAATTTTAATAATTAATAAAATTGGTAAAATAAATTTTAGTCCATATACATGTACCAATCTATATGATGCAATAGGATCTACACATAACAATCTACATGATGCATGCTATTTGATTAGGTTAATTCGTGTAACAAGAAAAGATGCACATATAGCATGTGATCTTAACATATTAGACTCAAATATACATCTCCATAACGATAAACCAATAACTACAATTCAACTCATAAAAACAATTCTACTAATAAAATACACCGATTATATATCCCAAAATTACAACAACATACACCACAATATTTATATTATTTAAGATATTTATTAACCTATGTTATGTCATGTCTAGTTGAAATTCATCAATGATTAGCATATATTAAATCACAATTTACACAATTTATATAATTTGGTTTTTACAACTTTGTCACATTTAATAAATATTTATTTTTCAATTTTTCTAACATAAATATTTTTTATATATAAAATTTAACTACTCATTCAATATAAGGATTAAAGTCCGACCCTCGATAAAATCGTTGACAAAATTATAATTTAAATGTCCCTGCTAAATAAAGTAAAAATAGTTGTATTTTTTTTAAAAAAATTATTATGCAAATAAAATATTTCATATAAATAAAGTAAGGGCCAGACTCCCAATTCTAATAAATTTGTTAAGTGATTATTTATATTATTTCCTGGTCTGTAAATTCGAAAGGGAGTAAACAAAGATGGTGATAGAAGATTTATTTGCATTTATTATTATATTTGTGTACTAATTTTCCCTTTATTACTGTGAGTATAGTAGAATCGTTTGATGTTTTATTCTCATTTTCGACTGTTAAATAGTCGAAAGTTTAAAAGATGAGTTTGAAAATTTTGTTTTGACATTCATCAGTCACTATATATTTGATTATTCTTTTAACTCTGATTAGAAATTGTGTTTGTTTTGACAGAGGGTCAAAGTTGATTTAATTTATATAGTGGTGGCCTAATATTCTGTAATTTATTAAAAATGAATTAAAAATCATTGATTAGCTTAATATTTTGTCATGGGTAAAAAAAAATAAATGAAAAGTGAAATAAAATTTTAAAAAATGTAAAAATTTATGGACTAAAATGACCGTTTTTAAGATTTAGAGAATTTTTTTTTTAAAGTGATTAAATAGAATACCAAAAGAGCAATTAAACTTTAACAATTTTATGTTAAATATTGACAATTGTTTTTTCTTAATTGTTTATTTTTGTTATTTACACTTTAAAAATTCTAAAGTTCTTGAAAAATTAAATAAATGGAGAAACGTGAAACACCATTTTTTATAAAGCACTCTGAGGAGATAGAAGAAGTGTGCAACCGCTACAAAATTGATCACAAAATATATATAACTATCCACAATCTAAAAAATCAATCACACGAGTTTAACCAACTAACATATAACAATCACACGAGTTTAACTAACTAACATATTATTAGTTGTATATTTATAATTTTTAAAATTATAAATATACATTACGAATCTCATTATAAAGACATACTAATAAATGAAAATATTATTTTTACTCATATTTTATCTATATATAAAAAGTTGTAACAAACATATAAAAGGTTTAAAAAATAATTTATTCTTTCGAAAGTTAGCATAGAGTAGTGTTACCAAAAAGTTAGCAGAGAGTAGACACAAAAATTTATTCTTGCTTTACTTTATTCATTCATAGTAAAAAGGTAGTTACAAGATAATGACGTTTTATTCTTTGCTCACTATGAGCTATAGCTCTTTATAGAATACATATGCATGACATTCACTCATTAAAAAGCGCCCAAAATTGATGATAACGGAATCCTTATTTTCTGGCTTCCTTCACTTTGTTGTTGAGGTTGAGCATTTACAAAGTGTGATTGTCTCTGGTTCCTTAGTAACCTGTCAACTTCTTCGGCAGAACCAGGGAATGCAAGCTCTTTCACTGGTCTTTGTATCTGACTTATCACATTGTCCTCCTCACCTTCAAATATCATAAGATAAATATACCTTAGTCATCATTTTCTTGTTTAATTAAACAGAAGAAAATATATGAATTAATGTTAACAAAAGAAAGTTCAATTTGTTATATATACCTGCAAGGAAGTTCCTCTGGTTGTTTTCAGCATTAATACCGAATTCAAGTAAAGAGAGATCTGAGGAAGCATTTATGGAAAATGGATGGCTTGCTGGAATTACAACAACATCACCTGAAGATAACTTTGATTGGAACCTTTGTACTTGTATACTTCTATCTTCTTCTTCGTCTTCCTCATCTTCTCTTTTATTCTCTTGTTTATTCTCATTTCTTAATCCAACAAGTTCAAGCTCTCCTTTTCCTTCATTAACAACTAGTATCACTGTGGCTCTTGAATTGAAGTGTGGTAGCAAAAGAGATCCCTAAAATTGATTTTTGACAAATATTCCTCAAAATGTTTCACTACTAAAAAAATATCAAATAAGCAAATAAAATTAGAGAAAATGTGAGATATATCTTAATCCATCACTAATTTCAGTGACAAGAAAATTCGAGAAATACGTCATTTTTATTGTAACAAATATTCATTATTGATTTTGTTTTCCTTATAGAAGTGTTTTTAGTGGACTAAGAAGCAGAGAAACAATCAATTGAATAATTTCTTTACCTCATTGATATGCACACAATTGAGAAATATATCTAAGTCTTTGATTTGAGGATTTTTCTCTGGGGTGATCTCAAAGAATTTTCCAAACTTGTTAGAATAGATAGGGTTGCGGCTTCTCAAGTTGAATGGCTCAGACTCGGAAGATACACTTTTTTTAGAGCTAGATTTCGCATTTTTGCTTAGTTCTTCAATTTGTTCTCTTGATATTTTCACTATCACATCTGCTTCCTGGCTCTGCTGCCTACCCTTATGGCCTCTTCTTTGCTCCTGCTCTTCTAAAAGAACCCTCTCTATCTTCTCATAATCGGTCTATAAAGGATAACAGTTATAATGGCTATTTGTGATTCGTTTATGAAAATTTATACACATTAAATCAAACCAAACCAATAAAAAAAATATATAAATAGTTTGTATTCTTACATTGAAGGAAGCCTCTAGAATATTCTTGCTGAAACCTTGCAACAACGATTGTTGGTTTTCACTTCCAGACAATGAGAACGACTATTGGAAAGGTCAAAGAACGGTAAGAAAATAAAAAAATAGAAAAAAATGACTTGTATATCAAGCATTTTTATAACCGTGAAAACATTTAGGTATAAGCTATTTCTATAATAAAAGATGAAATTCAGTACTCTTGTTTTCATATAATCTATAAAAGGTTTTTTATATGTTAATTTGAAGAACTTATAAAAATAAGGTGAAAACAATTTATACATATCTTTTTAGATGTTTTCATAAATTTTGTTAAAAAGTTGTTTATAGTTATAGATAAGTTTAATCAAACCAATGCAAACAAACATATAGGAGTGATAAAAGAATAGTAAGCGTTATATTACCTGCAATTGACCAGGTCTATTAATTGGGATGGCGAGATCTAATACTCTAAGATCTTCATTATCATCTGGGTTAGCCAAATAAGCAATGGTGCCAGCAGGGAGTTTGATGGCATCTCCACGCTCAAGGTTGAATGAGTTTCTTTCGTTGGGTTTCAACACAGTGAGTATAGCTCTTCCTGCAAGTATTACCCAATAATTAATTAATTAATTACTTTAAATAAATTACTAGGATGTAAATTGATAATTAATTAATTAATTAATTACCACGTTGGACTACAAGGATGAAGTCGGCATCATTGTGTTGTGGAAGAATGAGGGTTTCAGGTTTTGACTTATATTCTACAATACGGTAGTTTTGGAGATTCTCAAATAATTGAGAACGTTTGTCGAACCTTTGGAGAAGACGAATGTGACCGTTTTCGTTCTCGAAAAGAGTTTGAAAGTTGTTAGACTTAAAGAAAAATGGATTCTCTTGATCGGATTTCGCACAAACTGAGGCTAGGAAAACAATTCCTAGCAATACCAAAAGTGGAAATCGTGCTTTGATTGCCATACTGATATTTGAATTTTACTAATTGCTTTGGATTGAAGATGAGCTGATGGAGTATTGTGAGAAAAGAGAGTATGTATTTATAGCTATAGAATGATTGATATGCACAAACATTTGGCCATGGTGTGCCATGCATGTTGTACGTGTGTTGAAATGAACAAAATTGAGGTGGCAAAATTAATGAAAAGAACTTGTTGCATATGCATGGTGGTGTTTTGTTTGAATTTGATGAACCTGGACATGCTTTTAGAAAAGTGTGCTTTATGTTTGTCTTCACCACTTACTAACGGTTGGATTTTGGTGCGTACATATGATTTATTGAAGTGACTAGAATGTTAGTATTGTGTATTTATGATACTAATCAAGAGAACCATGAAAAAAAAGACTTAACTAATATATGTTTTAGTGCTTTTATTTATTTTTAAATTTCAGTTTGACCCTATAAATATAAAAAGAGATAAATTGATTCTTTGATATATGTCTTTTAACACATACTAAGTCATTTTCGTATTTAGTTAAAGTCTTTTTAATAATACATATTATACTAATCTTTTAACAATTATTAGTCAAAATCAAATTAATAACTTAATAAATATGACGAGGTATAAAAGTCATCCTTAAGGCATAAAAGTTTTCTACAAGAACAAAAGTTGAAGCTTTTTTAGATGATAACTCAGTCTTTTTGTTTTCAAATATCTCCTTCAAGAAAATAAAAAATTTGAGGCATAAATGTTTTCATATAATCCGAATTATTAACTAATTTTTGGAACATACGTTGTACATAATACTTAAAATATTACTTAAAATGATGAGTTTACATAAGCAGATTTGACATGAATACCGACTAGGGCCGACCCAACACGTTACGAGGCATAAAGCAAAACTATTAGACGGATCTTTTCAAAAATTAATAAATAAATTATTAATATTTTATTTAATAATTATAAAAAATTTCTTCTGAATTAATGGCATTTTCAAATGAACTCATGTAAAATTTTCCATCTTTTAGTTTTAAAAGAAAATAGTGTGTATATGTTGTACCACTCCAATAACTCATGTTAGCAATATGTTCACTACTTGTCTCATGATTTCTCAATTTATAACTAAGATTTCTCATATGAACAATGTGTTCACTTTTTGTCTCATGATTTCTCAATTTATAACTAATATTTTTCTCATCTCTACTATATTCGTTAGTCAATTTACTTGTAGTAAGAAAAGTATAATTAAATAATTTGTAACAAAAACAAAATGTTTTATTTAATTTATATAGGTTTTTTTCAGTTTTAATTTTAAGAATATTAGAATGTGAGGCCTCTTTATTAAATAAATAAAGATTTAAGTACTTTTTATCAAATAAAAAAAATTGTTTTTTTAAAGAGGTCTAAATATTTTTATTTAGTGTCTTTCCCTTGGGCGGGTTGTTGTGTCTTCCACTTTTGTAAAAAAAATATATCTTAATTTCATTAATTTTTAAATATAAAATAGACTAAATTGCATCCGTGATCCCTTAACTTAATTTCAGTTAACGTTTTAGTCCTATTTTTTTTTCTTCCCGATTTGGTCCTTTATTCTTTATTTGATGTTGTTAGAGATGAAAATATGAGTTTATTTAAAAATTTTAGTTATGAATTTGATGAAATTTGCATGATGAATTTTTGCAAAAAAAAAAAATAACATTGTTTACATTTTAAAATATAAGACTTAAAATTAAAATAAAATTTAAAATCGAAAAATAAAATAAATGACTAAAACCTTATACATTAAATTAAGTGACCACGAATGCAATTTAGCCTATAAAATAGAAAAGTAACATTACCATTTTTTGTTTGGAAATTAGAGGAATTCCAAATTGCCTTCGATTGTTACACCATTTTCTCTCCCATACAAATTGGTTTATTATCCAAATATTGTTCATTGCATTAATTAGTTGCAAAATCTTAGCTGCACTCCTTTTTTTTCAAAGTTGCTTCGTATGATGTAGTTCAAATTTGGGTGCGATGTAAACATTTTATGTAATAGAAAAAACAGAAGTAACGGGGATTCAAAGTCATTCATCACATGATGCTGATTAATGGCTTTGAGATGTATGATGGCATAATATACAGATATTCACTTAATAAGTTTTCATTGTCTATACTCTATAATCAGTAATTGGCATCATTTCCCTATGGTATTTTTCTTGTTTCAAATGAGTGTTGAGATGTACATTTAGTAGTGATATGATGTCTAAGCAGAGCAAATAAAGTTGAATGTAGGAAATAAATTATGGTTGGCAAAAAAATAAGTTGAATGTAGTAATAGTACCTTAAACAAGTCGAACAAATCATTTCGCTTATCTCTACTTAACTTTTTCCATGATGGTTTTCCCTCATCCAAACTAGAACGTATGATACTAGCAATTGTTAAAACTACTAATTTGGGTTGATCAAACCTATGTAAAAAAGAAATATATAAAATTATATAGCGTAACTTAATAATAAAATAAAGCATCAATAAAATGTAAGTTACTCACCCATCCCCTTCTGGGAGTATTGGAATTTTTGATACATTTTTCTTCACCACTAATATGACTAGATAAAGATTGAGTCGCTTCATTAATCATAACTTGGGAATGGATTGGTCGAGATTGAGATGGTGGAGGTTGAGATTTGGTGCATTGAGGTCGAGGTTGAGCTTGAAGTGGTGGAGGGTGAAATTGCTTGAATTTGGGTCGCGATCGAGGTTGAGCTTGAGGTTACGGTGGTGGAGGGTAAGATTGAGTGGATTGAGGACGAGATCGATATAGGGGTGGGGTTGAGATAGTGGAGGATGAGATTGGGTGGATTTGGGTCTTGATTAGGGTTGAGAATGGATAAGTTGGTTGGATTGTGGTTGAAATAAAGGTGTAACGGGTTGAGGTTGAAATAGGGATGGAATGGGTTATGGTTGAGGTTGAAATAGAAGTGAAATGGGTAGTGGTTGAGGTTGAGTGAGTTGAGGCTGAAATGAGGGTGAAATGGGATGAGGTTGAGTAATGGAAGTTGAGTTTGATGGGTGAATATTAACCTTTACAACTCTCTTCTTTGTTGACCTTTTAGTTAGCTTCATAATTGTCTGCAAAAGAAGAAAAAATAGGTTATACATTCTATACGAAATATATGGGTAAAAAATAGATGTTAGTTGAATAAATTAGAATATTGACCTGTGTTGTGTAGAATGCAAACACTACAATGTGGGCTCGATCCATATCATGTATATGCTTTAATTATTGAGATATATGAACAAGAGACAAACGTTAGGTTGCAATGAGTAAAAAATAAGTATTATATTACACTATTTATACTTCTAATGAAAAATAAGCATATGAAGTAAAGATTTACCAATTCCTTTTTATTAAATCTACCAATTCCTTTTTCAATACTACAAATGTTAAATCAAACACATTATCAATAAAGAGCTAACAAATATTATTCAATAGAACCATCTTCCTCTTGATCTTCATATTCACCATCATCACTGGAATCATCTTCTTCATCCTCATCATCTTGCATCACAAGCAAATTAACTTCTTCACCATAAACTAAATCATCTTGTAAGTTATTAATTAGGGTATCTTCAATTGCTGCATTAACTTTTGACTCTTGCACTTGAAAAGCAACTTCTAAAGTATGCCTATCATCAACAACCCCTCTCGACTTTGTCTTCATAACTACCAACCAATCAACTCTTTGGTGCCCAAAATAAGGTGAATAGTAAACTTGAGTTGCAACTTTTGGAAAAATAAAAGGATCAAATTTACCGTATTTTCTCCCTTTTCGTACTTCTACAATCTTGTACTGATTATGTATCCTCATCCCACGACTTGAAGGGTCGAACCAATCACAGTAAAATAAAATTAGCTTTCGTGTTGCTTAAATTCGCCATTCAAATTCTAGAATCAATGTAATAATCATTTGAGGTTTCACCTTGACCAATTCCACTAACATATACTCCACTAATATATGTTATTTTGCTTTCACCCCAAGAAGTTGTGTTGAATTGGTATCCATTCACATTATAAATAGGCCATGACTTTGCTAGTCTTAAGGGTCCTCTTGCCAAGTCATATAAGTTAGGGTTTTGCATCTTAAGTTTGTGATTCTGTCACCTAGTCACATAAAGCAATTCATATAACTTAGGTTATGGCAATTTGTACATCTTTCTTTTAACCTAAATAAGATTGAATAGTCTAAATAAGTGCTTACATATTCTTGAAACCATCGCGGAAAGTCAGCTTCTATTTGTGTATCAATGACATTTTCATTGAGATCTCCATACATACTTTTCAAACTTTGTACATACATCCTATACAAGATATTTTAAAAAAATTAGATGTTGTTGTTCGTTGAATAATGGAGATATATTTAATATATTAATACTTACTCAATGAATTGCTTAACCTTGATGCAATTTAAGAGAACATGCAATTGGGCAGCCGCCAATTCTTTATCGTTGAGCCACTTATCACTACATTTTCCACTTGTTTCGCCATGTAAATTTTCAAAGATAGACAAAGTTTGTATCACATGGTCTTGATGAGTCCTCTTATTTAGGCCAATAGTACTTGCATATTTAGCAAGAGGCACAAAATAATGGGAACTGAAATAGGTTGTCTCTTGCACCAAATATGCTTCACAAATACATCCTTCCACATTTTTTTTTTGTTTTTTTTTTTACGGTTTTTTTAAATTTTATTTATAAGCCTTTCAAATGGATACATCCAAAGATATTGAACTGGCCCACCCAACTTAGCTTCAAAAGGCAAATGAATCGGTTAGTGCTCCATAGAGTCAAAAAAATGCAGGTGGAAAGATACGCTCCAACTTACATATTATTATAGGAATGTTTTGTTCCATTTGTAGTAAGTGACCTTCTCGCAACGTTGTTGAACATAAGTCTCTAAAGAATTGACTGAGTTCAGTTAAGGGTTTCCATATTGGTTCAGGAAGAGCAAAAAAAGCTATTGGAAGTAGACATTCCATGAATATATGACAATTGTGGCTTTTCATCCCAAATAGTCTTTTATGTTTTGTATCCACATATCTACCTAAATTGTAAGCATAACCATCAGACATCTTTAACCCCTTCACGCATTCGCACATATTCTGCTCATTTGTCAAACAAAACTTGGCTTTAGGTTTAGTATAGTTCCCATTAGGATTTTTTTTTCAGCAACAACTCCTTTCTGTGACAATACTCTGCTAAGTCCAATTGTGCCTTATCATTGTCCTGAGTTTCCTTTTTGTTGTCCATAACTGTATGCAATACATTTTCAAAGTCGTTCTTCTCTATATGCATAACATCAAGATTATGCCTCAATAGGTTGTGTCTCCAATAAGGCAAATCCCAAATATGCTTCTTTTGGTCCAATTGTGCAAAATTCTGTGGCCAGGAACAATGCATTACCTCGTGTCAGTTATCTTGGAAATTCCATAAACCTTTTCCCACACTTGTTCACCACTTAACATATGAGGAGGCTCATTTTTATCAATTATATTCTTGTAAAAGGTAACCTTGTTTCTTCTAAAACCATGATTATGAGGTAAAAATTGACAGTGGCAATCAAACCAAGACGTTTTCCTTTCGTATTTCAATGTAAAAGCTTTTGAATTTTCCTTGCATGTCAGACATGCTAATCTTCCAGCAGTACTCCATCCAAACAACATACCACAGGCTGGAAAATCATTTATTGTCTACATCAGTGCAACTCTCAATTGAAAATTTTGCCTATTTGAGGCATCATATGTTACTACATCATCATTCCACAACTGTTGCAACTCATCTACAAGCAGCTGCAACTACACATCAATTTTACCTTTTGGACTGTGTGGACCTAGAATGATCAAGGGCAAGAACATATAAGGCTTCATCATACATAGCTCAAGAGGTAGGTTATATGGTGTGACAATTACTGGCCAACAAGAATATGGTGTAGCTGATTGGCTAAAAAGGGTCAAGCCATCAGCACACATACCAAGTCTAACATTTCGAGGTTTTGAGGCAAATCCAGGATATACTTGGTCAAAGTGTTTCCATGCTTCTCCATTTGAAGGATGACACAACACACCTTCTTCCATACGATTTTCGAAGTGCCACCTCATGTGCTTTGCAGATCTCGGAGAAGTATATAATCTTTGCAAGTGAAGGGTGAGAGGCAAGTAATGCAATCTCTTGTGAGGAACGTCCTTAGAGTTTCTCCTATGTACATTATTTGCTTTATATTGAGGCTAATTACAAAATTTGCAGTCCTTCAAATTTATGTCATCTTTATAATAAAGCATACACCCATTAATGCAACAATCTATCTTGATCTTGGATAAATCGAGTCCGACCACAAGTTTCTTTGTTTCCCTAAAGCTTGAGGGAATTACATTCTCAGGGTGGCTTGACTCCTTCATAAACTTCATCACGTCATCGAAAAAAGCATGTGACATGTTGTGTTTAGATTTTAAACCCAACATTGTAATAGAGGCAAACAACTCTGTTGTATGTTTACATCCAGACCATAGTGGATGTTGAGTAGAATTCAACATTTTATAAAACTGGTCAACTTCCATATTTGGAGGTTTCTCTTGATTTTGAGGACAATGTTGCTCACGATTAAGGCTAGCAGCATCATACACCATGTCTTGGTGTCTATCATCATGATCTTAACACTGCTGGTGACTACTACTACTATCAGGTGCATCCATGTATGTTTTGTCGTTGTCATCATCATGAACATGTGAGACTTCCTCTCCATGGGATGTCCATTCCCAATAGTTGGGTGTAAAACTCTTTTGATGAATGTGAACATTAACTACATCTAGGGTCAAATGATTTTTCATTTTTACACAACTTACATGGAAATCTTATTACACCTTCATTCAAATACTTGTCTTGCAGACAAGAAAATTGAATAAACTCTTCAACACCCTTTAAAAACTCAAATGTATATGCTTTTCGACCAGGGAGAAGCCTGTTGTACATCCATATTCGGTGTGCAGGAACTTCCATTTCCTATACACATGCAGTCTTTGATATTATGAACTATATCTAATATATGTTATTCAAACGTGTTAGTCTAAACATGTTGGTCAATGCAAAATCGTGTTAGTCTAGACACTATAGCTAAATTGAAGAAATAGAACAATATATTATTAAGCAACCACTTTATAGAGAGATGTTTATATTTCTCTATTTAGTGGTCCATTATGCAGTGACCATATCTTTATTAAATTCCTGTTGTAGATGGTAAGAAAGGTGCACATTATGTAACTCTCCATCCAGTGGCGGATCTTGAACAAAAATATTGGTGTGACTGAAATTTTAAAATGTTAATATATAAATAAAAATTATAATATTGTATTGGATATAAGAATTTTAAGTTGTAAATTTACAAAAATATATTGGAAAGAGGTAGTAGATCAAATTTTGATTTACATTTTTAATAATTAAAATTTAGTTAGAATTTAGGTTGAAAAATTTATTTTAGTTTATAATTATAGTAGTTGTTTTTGTAATTTTTTTTATAAATTATTCCCTCCGGTATTTTTATAATAGACATCCGGATTATAATTTGGTCTACAAAAATTTGTGTATTTGGTTTATCTTAAATATTTTGGAGACACTATTCTAATCTTAAAAATTGAGTCTAATAAAAAAATACAATTTTAATAATTAAGAAAATTGGTAAAATAAATTTTAGTCCATATACATATACCAATCTATATGATACAATAGGATCTACACATAACAATCTACATGATGCATGCTATTTGATTAGGTTAATTCGTGTAACAAGAAAAGATGCACATATAGCATGTGATCTTAACATATTAAACTCAAATATACATCTCGATAACAATAACCCAACAACCACAATTCAACTCATAAAAACAATTCTACTAATAAAATACACCGATTATAGATCCCAAAATTACAACAACATACACCACAATATTTATATTATTTAACATATTTATTAACCTATGACTAGTTGAAATTCATCAATGATTAGCATATATTAAACCACAATTTATATAATTTGGTTTTTACAATTTTGTCACAGTTAATAAATATTTATTTTTCAATTTTTCTAATATAAATATTTTTTATATATAAAATTTAACTAGGCATCCAATCAAATTCTTAGGTAAGGATTAAAGTCCGACGCTAATTTGATCAATAAAATCGTTGACAAAATTATAATTTAAATGTCTCTGTTAAATAAAGTAAAAATAGTTGTATTTTTTTTAAAAGATTATTATGCAAATAAAATATGTCTTATAAATAAAGTAAGGGTCAGACTCCCAATTCTAATAATTATGATTTATTTATTTCTGAAATTAGTACAAAATATCATTTCAACAAACTTTAACAATAAATTTGTTAAGGGATGATTTATGGTATTTCCTGTCTGTAAACAATAAATTTGTTAACCGATGATTTATGGTATTTCCTGTCTGTAAATTCGAAAGGGCTAAAAAAAACTAAGTAAAGATGGTGGTAGAAGATTTTGCATTTATTATTATAGTTGTATATTAATTTTTACTGTATTATTATTACTATGAGTAGTATGGTAGAATCGTTTGATATTTTATCCTCACTTTCGAATATTAAACAGTAGAAGGTTTAAAATATGAAATCATGGTTTTGAAAATTTTGTTTTGACATGAGTCACTGTATATTTGATTATTGCTTTTAACTCTGGTTAGAAATTTTGTTTTGACAGAAGATAAAAATTGATTTAATCTCTATAGTGCTGGCTGAATTAAAAATATTAGCTTAATATTTGTCATGTAAAAAAATGAAAACTGGAATAAAATTTTAAAAAATGTAAAAGTTAATGTACTAAAATGACAGTTTGATTAAATAGATGATCAGAGCAATTAAATTTTAATAATTTTATGTTAAACATTGACCATTGTTTTTTTAATTGTTTATTTTTTTATTTACACTTCAAAAAATTTAAGTTCTTAGAAAATTAAATAAAAATGAGAAACGTGAAACACCATTTTTTTATAAAGCACTGTGAGGAGATAGAAGAAATGTGCACCGGCTACAAAATTGATCACAAAATATATATATAATTATCCACAATCTAAAAAATCAATCATACAAGTTTAACCAACTAACATATAACAATCACACGAGCTTAACTAACTAACATATTATTAGTTGTTGGTTATAATTTTCAAATTTATAAATACACATTACGAATCTCATTATAAAGACATACTGATCAATGAAAATATTATTTTTACTCATATTTTACCTAGATATGAAAAGTTGCAACAAATATATAAAAGGTTTAAAAAATAATTTGTATATTAAAAAATATTATTATTAAAAAAAAACTAAAACAAATGCAACTTTATTCATACTGATAGTAGCATAGAGTAGTGTTACCCAAAAGTTAGCAGAGAGTAGACACAAAAGTTTATTATTGCTTTACTTTATTCATTCATAGTAAAAAGGTAGATACAAGATAATGACGTTTTATTCTTTGCTCACTATGAGCTATAGCTCTTTATAGAATACATATGCATGACATTCACTCATTAAAAAGCGCCCAAAATTGATGATAACGGAATCCTTATTTTCTGGCTTCCTTCACTTTGTTGTTGAGGTTGAGCATTTACAAAGTGTGATTGTCTCTGGTTCCTTAGTAACCTGTCAACCTCTTCAGCAGAACCAGGGAATGCAAGCTCTTTCACTGGTCTTTGTATCTGACTTATCACATTGTCCTCCTCACCTTCAAATATCATAATATAAATATACCTTAGTCATCATTTTCTTGTTTAATTAAACAGAAGAAAATATATGAATTAATGTTAACAAAAGAAAGTTCAATTTAATTATGGTTTTGTTATATATACCTGCAAGGAAGTTCCTCTGGTTGTTTTCAGCATTAATACCGAATCCAAGTAAAGAGAGATCTGAGGAAGCATTTATGGAAAATGGATGGCTTGCTGGAATTACAACAACATCGCCAGAAGATATCTTTGATTGAAACCTTTGTACTTGTATACTTCTATCTTCTTCTTCGTCTTCCTCATCTTCTCTTTTATTCTCTTGTTTATTCTCATTTCTTAATCCAACAAGTTCAAGCTCTCCTTTTCCTTCATTAACAACTAGTATCACTATGGCTCTTGAATTGAAGTATGGTAGCAAAAGAGATCCCTAAAATTTCATTTTCACAAAAATTCATCAAAATATTTCACTACTAATAAAATATTAAATAAGAAAATAAAATTAGAGAAAAAATGTGAAACTCTTTTAATCCATCCCTAAATTTAGCGACAAGAAAATTAAAGCAAACAATCAATGGATTGAATAATTTCTTTACCTCCTTGATCTGTACAGAGTTGACAGATATATCTAAGTCTTTGAGTTGAGGATTTTTCTCTGGGGTGATCTCAAAGAATTTTCCAAACTTGTTAGAATAGATAGGGTTGCGGCTTCTCAAGTTGAATGGCTCAGACTCGGAAGATACACTTTTTTTAGAGCTAGATTTCGCATTCTTGCTTAGTTCTTCAATTTGTTCTCTTGATATTTTCACTATCACATCTGCTTCCTGGCTCTGCTGCCTATCCTTATGGCCTCTTCTCTGTTTTGGCTTTTGCTCTTGCTCTTCTAAAAGAACCCTCTCTATCTTCTCATAATCGGTCTATAAAGGATAATAGTTATAATGGCTATTTGTGATTAGTTAATGAAAATTTATACACATTAAATCAAACCAAACCAATATAAAAATATATGAAAAATAAATAAATAGTTTGTATTCTTACATTGAAGGAAGCCTCTAGAATATTCTTGCTGAAACCTTGCAAGAACGATTGTTGGTTTTCACCTCCCTCCAGACAATGAGAACGACTGTTGGAAAGGTCAAAGAATGGTAAGAGAATAAAGAAACAGAAAAAACGACGACTTTAATGATAAGCATTTTTATAACTTTATAAACATTTATGTATAAGCTACTTCTATAATAAAAAATCAAATACAATAATAATGTTTTCATATAATCTATAAAAGGTTTTTTATATGTTAATTTGAAGAACTCGTGAAAATAAGGTGAAAACAATTTATACGTATGTCTCTAGTCGTTTTCATAAATTTTGTTAAAAAGTTGTTTATACTTAAAGATAAGTTTAATCAAACCAATGCAAAGAAACATATAGGAGTGATAAAAGAATAGTAAGCGTTATATTACCTGCAATTGGCCAGGTCTATTAACTGGGATGACGAGATCTAATACTCTAAGATCTTCATTATCATCTGGGTTAGCCAAATAAGCAATGGTGCCAGCAGGGAGTTTGATGGTATCTCCACGCTCAAGGTTGAATGAGTTTCTGTTGTTGGGGTTTAACACCGTGAGTATAGCTCTTCCTGCAAGTATTACCCAATAACTAATTAATTAATTGCATTAAGCAAATGACTAGCATATAAATTGATAATTAATTAATTAATAATTACCACTTAGGACTACAAGGATGAAGTCGGCATCATTGTGTTGTGGAAGAATGAGGGTTTCAGGTTTTGACGTATATTCCACAATACGGTAGTTTTGGAGATTCTCAAATAATTGAGAACGTTTGTCGAACCTTTGGAGAAGACGAATGCGACCATTTTCATTCTCAAGAAGAGTTTGAAAGTTGTTAGACTTAAAGAAAAATGGATTTTCTTTATCGGATTTCGCACAAACTGAGGCTAAGAAAACAATTCCTAGCAATACCAAAAGTGGAAATCGTGCTTTGATTGCCATACTGATATTTGAATTTTACTTGGTTTGGATTGATGATTAGATGATGGAGTATTCTGAGAAAAGAGAGTATGTATTTATAGCTATAGAATGATTAATATGCACAAACATTTGGCCATGGTGTGCCATGCATGTTGTACGTGTGTTGAAATGAACAAAATTGAGGTGGCAAAATTAATGAAAAGAATTTGGTGCATATGCATGGTGGTGTTTTGTTTGAATTTGATGAACCTGGACATTCTTTTAGAAAAGGGTGCTTTGTGTTTGTCTTCTTCACCACTAATGGTTTGATTTTCGTTCCTACGTATGTTTTATTGAAATGATTAGAATATTAGTATTGTGAATTCAAAAATTATCTTTGTACATCCATTCACCCCATCAAACATTTTAGTTGGAAAAAAATGATAGGTTAGTGTTTGGATAGAAATAAGATATCTAGAAAGAAAATAAGAGGATGAATGCATGTATAAAAATTAGAGATAAAATGTAAGAATTTATGTGAATTATGTTAGTCCCTTAATTTATTTTTTAAATTGAGTTTGGGTCTCATAATTTTAAAATCAATCAAGTTAATTGGTTCCTTACTTAACTTACGTTTATTAACTTACACTAGTTACTTGTCCATTTTGTTGGTTATAGTCAAATTAATAACTTATATTAATCTGCCGTGGTATAGGAATCATCACTTATTGTAATTATTATTATTATTAGTCTAATATTTTTATGTATTTAATTATCCTTTGAGTAACATAAAAAATTAAAGGTCCTATTCTTTCTCTCAAAATCCCTAATACTCAGCGTTATTGGGAGCTTCAATTTACATTTTTTACCGAAATTCTACTAATTCAAACATAAATCAAGAGAATACACATATATAAATCCACAACTCAATGACACCAAGAAGAATTAAAAAAATCTAAATCAAACTCTTTTTCTTTTGAGCAAAAATGAAAGAAAAAACAAAATTCGGGTTTAAAAAAATGGAATTTAGTTAATGGATGACCTCTCAAATTGAGGTTTTGTTAATGAGTGGTGGAAATGGCGATTTGAATGAGAAAAAGGAAAATTGGTGTTCGAAATCTTAATTGATTAATTAGTTATTTTACATTTAGTTAGCTATTTATTTAATTGATTATATAGGTGTTTGTATCCCTTGATTTATTAATTCTTTCATTTTATCAATAATATTCTTTTATCTTTATCTATTTTTCTCTTATCAATGATTTAAATCAAAAATCGTACTATGGTATGAGATAGATAATTATTCCGCTGGTCTTTCTCAAATTTTTCTTGGGAAAATTTTAATAAAAGCATAATTAATTTATCTTTTCTTTCTCATTTGATTCTTGAATAATTTGTTCATTTTCTTCTCCTTCCCTCTTAAATTCCAAGTTAAAATCATTTCATCATGATGATGAATAAAAAAAAATCATAAGACAATGGGTAATAAGGGCAACATGTTTGTCAATAAAACTTTATAAACACCCAAAACTTCTCCAATGCTTTGATAATAACTTTGTTTCAACATCAACAACTTTCATCAAGTAAGAAAAATATGGAGTTAAGCATATTTGTTGAAGATTTCTCAAAAACACCAATAACATTTTGGTGTCAAAAATTCTTTTTTTTTTAGCCAAATTGGCATTCAAAAGATTTTGCAAGGAGGTGTAGACTCGATTCAACATCTATTAAAAAAAAAAGGAAGAAGCAAGATTACATTATAATCGTTCTTGTTCTTATTTCAAGCGAATAATAAATCTTCCAAAACAAAATTTTAGCCGATTTATTTTCTGCATTTCAAAATCATTTAGTCCATATATTTTAACATTTCTCATTTTTTTTCTTTTTTCTTTTTACCAACATTTGTGTTATTTATTCCAAGATAAAAGTGTCATGAACATCTTGTAGCTTGAAGGGATATTAGAGATTTAAAATTGGTAGTTACTTTAGTTAAGTGTTAGCTACAAGTTAGTTACTCTAATTTGAAATTAATTGTTCTAATTTGGGTATATAAACTTCATTATACCTACTATTGTAATTATCTTTCTCATTTGATTAATACAAAAATTATCTTTGTTTTCCTCTCTTTCATGTTTAATATCAATATCTTGCATATTCTATTATGGTATCTTAGTCTTTTTTCGATATGTTTTGAGATTTTATCTTCTTTGTAATCAATGTCTTTTTTCAACAATTTTTTGTTGTTGATATTTTTCAAGTTCAAAGTGTAATAAACAACACATTTTAGCTTAA